>WTSP01002768.1:0-13187 GCA_025331215.1 Actenoides lindsayi
GGTCTATTCACAAGGGTTTGTAGTGACAGGAGAAGGGGTAGTGGCTTTAAGCTAGAAAAGGGTAGATTTAGGTTAGATATTAGGAACAAGTCCTTTAACACGAGGGTGATAGATCACTGGAATAGTTTGCCCAGAGCGGTGGAGGAGGCCCCATTCCTGGAGCCATTCAAGGCCAGGCTTGATGAGGCTCCGAGCAGCCTGACCCAGTTAGAGATGTCCCTGCTTATTGCAGGGGGGTTGGACTAGGTGACTTTTAGAGTTTTCTTCCAACCCAATACATTCTGTGCTTCAAAATAGTTTACTTGGCATGGACCCTTGATGCACTTACACCTCTAGTTCTTTTGTACAATGCTTTGATAGCCTTCAGTCATTCAGAATTTTATCTGTCACCTCTTTGGGAAAATCACTTTAAATCTCCATTCCAAACACTTCAAGGGTGATGTCTTTCATTAACAATTCTGTATTTTGTGAACTAGTCAAGTCTAAATTTTTCTGACAGTTTTCCTTCAGCAAAGGTAATCATTATACCTTGGACCATTCTTAACTGCTAAATACAGTAAATACACAAAGTCAGGTAAGACAAGAGGCAGCAGAAGTAACAAGGCAGGCTGCCAGTCTGTAAGGTGTGTATGTATTTTTCTGGAATGGAAACAGTACAGTGAGGATAAAAGATTATATTGAAATCTTGGTTTTCTTCTGTGTTAAGTGCGCCTCTTTGGAACTGATTCTCTGCATCTGCACCTGATGTGATAACACTACCAGTTCAAGGCAGACAACTCTTTTGATGGAAATGTACCAGAAAATGTGCTGATCACTCTCTGATATGCAGTACCTCAAAGGTTCTCTGGTAAGCAAAGCCTAAACCTAAATAGATAGTTATGGCATTGGTTTGTCCAAGCTTTTCAGTGGAGTAGGATCTGCTGTACAGTTTAGTAATATTAATAAAATAACTTCCTGCAGCTCTGTCAGTACGTAGGTTGGTGTTCAGCACTTTAACAAGCATCAGGATAGAGACTGACCATTTCTTAATCAGGAAACATAACAGTAAAAACCAGCACAGTAGCTTTTATGTCAGAAAATTTCCTAACCTTCGGTCCAGGTAGTCCCTGTCCTGGTAGCCCTCTAGAGCCAGGTGGTCCTTTTGGGCCCTCCACTCCCTGAAAAGATTAGTTAAGTAATTAAAAAAAATACACATTTCCTGTTGCTACACATTTGAGTGTGGCATGAGGGGGAAATGAAAACTGCACCTTCTCTCCTTGAATTCCAATTCCAGGTAATCCAGTTGGCCCAGGTAAACCAGGAGGACCAAATTCACCCTGGCAAACAAAGTACAATTGCTTAGTTGTGTAAAGATACAGAAACAATCCGGGACAGTTCCCATGATAGTACGTGTTGACTTAACCACCCTTGAGGTCTGTGAAGCTAGAGATCTGACCTTTTATCTTTCATATATGCATTTATTCCCTGCTGGTCAGTTGCAAACAGCTGCTTGTCTCTTTTCCCTTTCTAAACGTTAACTTTCTCACAGAATCGGATGCTTTTTGTAACACTTCTTATTTTAATATGAAGAGAGGTTAAAATAGGTTGGGAGAGTTTATTGGGCATAAATCTCTCTCCAAAATATTTTATTATCCAGGGCCTGTTGTGGGTTCCTTGCCTCATTACACCTTTTGTACTGAGTATCAACCCTTTATCCCCTGTATTTATATAGGTTTATTGGCACTTTGTTAATCCCCTGGTGTATTTATTGCTCACCTTTTCCCCTTTTATGCTGATTCCTGGAAGTCCACGAAGGCCTTTTGGTCCATCAAAACCACGGTCTCCCTACATGAAAAAATACGTCATTAACTGTAGAAACACAGCTGTTCTCTCTGAAGTAACTAGAGACACTGTTTGCTCTGTCATCATGAAAATGAGAATGAGAAGAACCTGAAAGTAGCTCCTGGATCTATTTTCCAGAATACCAAAGGGGTCATCTTTTCAAATGACCTTGCTTTGCAGTTTGAAATTGCTGATGAAAGAGCTGAACAAGCTTCTTTTTATCTTTCTGCCCAACTTAATTGCTTAAGGTCCTGTCTTGCTTCCCTTCAGATCAATGGCAGAACCACAACTGATTTAAATGTCAGCAGGGCCGAGTAATGAGACTAACTGAAAGCTGAATTCTCCTTATTTATCTTGTGGTTAATCTCATTAATATGTGGCAGTGAGGATCTGGCTCTCACTAAGAATTTTACCAGAATAAAGACCAGAACAACCTGTATTGTTGTGAAAGTCTATTTGTAAATATAACTGTCTTTCTGAACGCCTATTTACAAAACAGTGGCCCAGGGGAAAAGGGTACTAATAAGAACACAAATATTGTGCTTTCTCGTACTTTGGTTAATAAAACATGTACAGATAGATCATTAGCTTGTGTAAATTGGCAAAGAATCACCCAAGGCAATGAAGTTATGCCCCAGACAGGTCTCTTCTCTCCATCTCTTTCCATCATTTTAACTTTGACTGAAATACATTATGTGGATTTAAAATAACATTCTTTACTCCTGATGCTTTAGAACACCTGCCTTCATTTTTCTTTTTACTGAACTGTGAGCTTGTACTAAAAATGTTCTGAAGAAAGCAACTGTAAAATTTGCTTTAGATTAACAAATCACTTGTTCAAAATGTGTTTAAAACCAGACAGATGACATACTTGGCAGGCATAAATAGGATTAGAGATACATATAGACTCTGTTGACTCTGTCTTCGCTCCAGGTCAGACTTGGCAGTAAAAACTCTTGATTTTTTATAAAATCAAGAGTTCCAATAACGCTGGCAGAATTCCACTTGATTATTTTTGTTTATTATTGTTGCTGTGCTGTACTTATTAGTTGTAGTGTTTCTTCCCACATGAATTGGTATTTCAGTGGCAATGGAGTGATTCTTCAAATCCTATAAATGCGTGTTCTTCAAATCTGTTTGTTTGTTTTCATGCAAAAATGTTTCATACAAAAATAAAATTACAGCTGGAATTCTCTACAGGCTTAAATCCCACAAGTCAAGCATCAGCTGAATTAAATATTGACTTTACAGGCCCCAAAGGCTAGCTGTGCCTAGGAGTCATGTTTAGACCAACTGAATTCTATGAAAATTTATTGAGTTAACTGATAGTGAATTTTAGTATTAATTTACAAACTACTTTCTCAGATTCCCATGTCTGCTATGGACTTGTTTTGGTATGCACTCTTTTAATGGTGCTGCTCTGGTCTTAAAACAGTTTGACTGCTGTACCTTTGCTCCTGGAAGCCCTTCTCCTGGTGAACCTCTTTCTCCTTGAACACCTTGTGGTCCTGGAGGTCCCTGTTAATGTAAGTTTAAAATGGTCTATAATATGTATTAATCACTCAAATCAACAGCAGCATGTTCTGTGCAGTTGTCAGTTTTAAGCACATCTTTAAATGTTGGTATAGTTATAATCTGTTAAAAATAATATAGTAATATAATATTCACAGTGCATAAATGATAAGCATTCTGGCCTGCAGCAGTAACAAGGCAGACTTTTACTTTTCTGGTTACTTATGAATCACAGGTTATGCAGCTGAAATTCCTATTCCTTATACTTTTGAAATATTGACTTCCTAGACTGTTTGGTTTACAAATCCTTACTAATCCCTATTAATGTATCAGTGTAACCATGAGAGACAGGAGGAAACAGATAAAAGGCCATGCAGAGTAGTACTGAAGAAGATGTAGCTGTAGGAAGATTTGACTGGTAATTGGTGCAGAGAGTAACAGCTTGCCCTTCTCTTTTTGATAGCAGATCTGATAGGAGCATGAGAGGCAAGTTAAGACAACTAAAACCTTTCACTAAATACAAGTCTAAAACCTGTCCATATTGACTCTCCTTCTCAGTGTTTTCCTGTGTCAGGTTTTTTTCCCTCTGATTTATTTCTTGAGATTACACACACCACACATCACAGAATGAGGGTAGATTTGGCTCTGCATAACCAATCTGGTTTCTGCTTCTTCTGCATAGAGGTTTAGAATTTTGCCTAGTTCTTAGGTAAAGATAATTGCACTACATTCAGCCATAAAAATAAAACTCTTTTGAAGGAAATACACTTTACAGTAAATTTAAAAAATGCCTTCAGTATATTTTTTAAAATTAGAATCTCTCATTATACCAGTACAGCTATTGTGGCTAACAAAGCTGCACATCACAGGCACCTCTTCCACCACAAAGTGTCTCTTTTCTCTGGGCTGTTTCTAAAGACACTTCGGCTGACTGTCACCGCTGGCTTTATTAGTGGCCAGTAGACCTTATACCTCTTTTCTGTGGTCTCTTCGAGGAGAACTCACTCCTCTCCGGTAGTGTATTTTCAAGTCGGTTTGAGATCAGTCAGTTCAGTTGCCAAACCATCTTTCTGTTTCTCATGGGAACGTCTCTTTTGAAGTGATTATTACAAATCTTGTCAGTGGGGAAAAGACACTTGTGAAAAAACTACACAGAATTTCCCTTGTGGTTGCACTAGGGGCCTTTCATACAGATGATGAGAAAAGAATTTGAGTCTGCTGTGTTGTAAGTAGCTCAGTAAAAGGTGCTGTCTGACACTTTGGGAAACGGCGACCATAAAATTGGTGTACTGATTTTTTGAATTGCCACAAAGAGGTTGAGTTTACAACTACCAGGTGGAGGAAGGGAAGGTAGAGAAGGGACTTTAGAGCCAAACTTACTATAAATTCTGATAGAAAAATTGTTTGTTATTCTCACTCTGTTATCTGCAGCAAAGGTAATACTGTTCAAATAGTTGTGTGAGACCACTTAAGTGAGCTGAATGTCTTTATGGAGGCTGTTTAGATATGACTGTTACAGTGGTTGAAACAAAGTCTCTCTCTCAAGGCGATGCTGGTTAATATTCTATTGATACTGAGAAGCAGTCAACTTTGAAGTTACCACACGTGGATTTGAATCCATCAGGGGACAGATTTATTTAAATATTTATGTGGTTTTGCATAAGGCATTATTTTTTCATAGCTGTTTTGGAGACTAAGATCAATTTAAAAGTTAAGGAATTCGCAACATTTCCAGTTTCTTGAGGGGAATGGAAGTCAGACAATATAGTATGTATGAGAGTGAGAACTAGTGGAAGAGAGAAGAGATGGTATCATTTAACACACACATATATCCCTTTTAACAGGGAAGCACTGAGAATTTTTCCTTTCTGTCCTGCTTCCCTCTCATCAAATAAAAACTGACGTACCGTAAGTCCTGGCTCACCAACTCCAGGTGGGCCAACAGGCCCCGGTCTTCCTGTCAAACCAGTGACACCCTTCAAAGAAAGATATATTTTGAAAATGCTTGATTTAGGTATTTGTATGTGTGCAGCGTTTTACAACTCATCAGACATTCTGTGCTTGAAATACGTGATGTAGGAGAATAGAGGGATGACAGAGAAAATCTGTGTGTCCTCAGAGTCATACAGCATGCGAGGCCCAACAGACATGGAGCTGGTGCAGCTTCACAGCATTAGGGGACAGCTTCAATTCTCCATTTGAGAGAAGACTATGTTGAATCTAAATGGTTAATTATTCCCATCATGTTCCTAGTACATTATGCATCACTTATAGTCCTTTTCAAAAAGTCAGTATTTCTATCATAATGTTTCTGTTTCTTCAGTTATCCAAAATAACAAGCTTGTTTTTCACAGGATAATTTTTGTTAAAGACTATGTATGCATTTTTACCCAGCCATACATGGCTTGGATTGAGTTACGTCATGCATAAGAAATACTGTAAAAAAGTCCTTACATACCTAAATTTTTTTTTTTTTTTTTTTTTTTTTACCAATACTTTTCCACCATAAAACCAGCATTTGGGGGCTTGAAGTTTCTCAGTTACCAGCAAGTATATTATCTCAGCTGTCTCAGTCTTCATTCTTACCATATGATACATAAATAAAAAAAATTAGAGATTCTTGTACCTTTGGGCCTGGTAGTCCTATTCCAGTCTCTCCAGGCAAGCCAGGTGGCCCAGGGAGACCTCTTTCACCCTTTTCAAAGAATGAAAAAAAAGAAACAATTCTGCTTATAAATTGGTGTCTAGGGAAATCAGTTTAACTCAGTTTGTAAGTTCATTTTTTGTATGCCCTGAATTTCAGCCTGTTGGAATTATCTTGCACAGTACTTCATCTGTTCAGTGTTTCAAAATTTACTTTGTTAAAGAGCATAGATATTCCCTGTACAAAGTGATACCAGATTAAACGAAAGGAAAAATGTTTTGGTTTATGTGGGATATATAAGTTTTGACACCCAACTACTCTATGCCAGTAGGCACTCTAAATATGGTGCAAAGGAGATATCAATAGAGATGTCAAAAGAGATAATGTCTTTTATAACCTTATTTTCAAGGTTTTTTTCCACAACAATATTCCTTTCAGTAGCTGACGAACCTATTAGCCTCGGCTGAGTTACTCAGTTTAAGGTTCTTCTGAGAAGCAAAGTCTAACTGTGGTCTCTCTTAATGAAGTTAAAACATAAGTTCCCATAATTGTCTATAATACCCAGTGATATTTGCATCTTCCATTAAACTACTATGATAAAGATCTTAAGTCATCACAGAACTACAGAATGATGTAATCTTCATTGGTATACCTGGAATTTACAGTGGGATAAGTCAGAAGTAAACCTAGAAAATCTTAAGGATTTAATAAATGTAAATCATACATTTTTCAAACAATCAGAAAGCATTTTATGTTTACAGAGGGGACTGGATCTTGCAATGAAGCACTGGCTGATTTCTGTGGCCCACCTTCAGAGGGCCCATTGCCAGACTGTGTCCTGAATTGCCCTCATCCTTGTGACTTTCAGATATCTTCTGCTGAGCATCAGTAGACAGTGAGGCTACTTATTTTGAACTATAGCATTCTTCTTGAGAATGTACAGTTTCAAGAGAAAAGTTTGAGATCCCAAATGGAATTCCTGCTTGGTACTTTGGGAAAAAAAAAATAGCTTTAAGTTGAAAACTGAAGAAATGCAATGCTATGCTGCTGCTAAGTAATACTCTGTGATGCTGCCATATTTTAAGTGTTTGAGAGAAAAGATTGGAGTGTGATTGGGACCTCAATTCAACACATAGTGCAAAGGAAGACTTTTTTTAGGAACCCTGTAGAATACAAAGAAATATATGATTTGCTTCCAATGTCACATTAAACTGTATGCCCCACAAGGACGGTGCAGGGCATAAGGATAAAAGCATTATTGCTGTGAGGGTATATTAATACCTTTTAGCACCATGAAAGAGAAGAAATAGCGTAGTTCTTGCCTTTGATCCTTGCAGGCCTTCAGGCCCTTGATCTCCAGATTGTCCTTGTGGACCCTATTAAAACAGGAGTGGTTTTAATTAGATTTTTCAAGCTTTCAGAACAATGGCAGCTTGAAAAACAATCTCTAATTTGCTGTAGTCTGCATTGAAATATGAGTTATAGACATTTCAGAACTAAAGCTTTGCTTTCTGATTCATGTATAGATTCAGCTATTCAACTCAGTTGGAGCTGTATCTAGTAAGCAGTGGAGAGAATTTGGCTTTCCTTTTATTTGAATATAATTAAAGGTAATCTATAGTCAAGATTTACTGAAACATCTATGATGCGCTAAGCTTCTTGACCTTCAGTCCAAAAGCACTGAGATGAAAAGAGATTAAAGTTTTGCCATGTGTTTCTGTGAGATAATGGAACAGTAAAGACACTGAATCGGAAATGAGTGATTTTGGCTTTTATGGAACTCTGTTTGCTGTGGTCTTTAAGACTGACTGAATTATAAGGATTATTCATTTGTCTGGAATGCTCTTCTGAATTCTTTTTAATTTTGCTGTTTAAGAAGATAGATTTTGGATGCCTTGAACTCGGAGACTCAAAGATTATATGATGATCATGGTATGTTTCAGAGCTTTGAATCCTAGGGAACCAGGTATTGTTTCAGTAGTTTCTTTTTTTTTCTTTTTTTCTTTTTTTTTTTTTTTTTACCTGTAGCCCTCTTGTTCCTCTGGGGCCTACTGGACCTTCAGGACCCTGAAAGTGAATAAAAGGATATGTTTATGTGTATTTAGATTTGGTCAAAAACACTGTTAGAAAACTTTAGTAAGCTATCTTATTTAGATGTTTTTACATTAAAATAAAGAATAACATCAAGAGAAGCTCAGCAGACAGCAAGGATTGAATAAGTATTTTTAAAAGGATTGTGGTAATCAGAATACAGAGTAAGAATGAACAGTTAATTATCAACAATTAAACTCTGTTTCATTTAAAATATTCACAGCAATTATACACCAGATCGTGGAGATCAGTGTTAGAAACCTTGATTTCATTTTCACATTTCATTACCTTCAAGCCTTCTGCATCTGTTAAAGTCAAGTATAGTTTTATCATTGCTACAAAGAGGCTTAGGCTTGGGCCTTCAGAGGAATCACATGAAAATACAGAAGGTGCTGAAAGTGTTGCTGAAAATGGTATCCTTGTTCACTTTGTTTTTTAAAACTGTCAGTTGTTAATTTCCCTCAGCCTTACAATAATATTTGCCTCTAAATCTATCACCATTGTTATTATTCAGGGAATTGTAGTTTTTCTGTATTTTAACTGTGTTTCCAGAAAGCATAATAACTTTGTGGCTACTCACTCTGTCTCCTTTTATCCCTGGGATTCCACATTCACCTCTTTCACCCTGGAAAGGAATGGGAATAAATATTTAAGAGGTATATTGAGCATATAATCCTTATACTTTGGTTGCTGTATTTGAAAGTCAAAATATTATTCTATTCATGACATATTATAGATCTATAATGTTCATTAGGGAAGGGACACATCTATTAGAGCTTGTGCAGCAGCTGGTGAGATGGTATTATTGTTCATTACTAACATCTTTAAGAAATATGGCACTATACATAATAATAATAACATCAAATATCTACATGTAAGCAAAAGTTCTGACTAAAAGAAGTACCTTCTCTCCTTTATATCCAGATTTCCCCTGGGAATATAAAAAACAAAGAAGGTTGTGAGGACATGTAACCCAAATGTAAGAACGTGAGTATTGGTGCTATTAACATTCTACTACCTCTAGAAAAACATTTCTGGTTATAATGAACAATAAGGTAGAAAAGGTGATATCTGATAAACATGGAAATGTGACTCTACATACTGCACCTACTGGACATGATAGATGCTGTTGTATGTGTGAATGAATCTTATGAAAGTGTCATTTTAGACTGGAATTTTGATGGTGTAAAAGCAGATCAACTGGAGTTCATATTTCCATCTTAGCAAGAAATGCGCTGAAGTAAGAAAGTGAGAAAAAAAGTCACTAATTAAAAAGAATGTACTAAATAAATAAAATATAAAGTAGAGGGACTCATATGTGAATGAAATCAGAGTAATACACCAAGAGGCTAATCCTACAGTTACTTTCTATATGTATTTCATTCAGCTTTTTCATTGCTATTACACACCAGCTCCTTTATTTGCCCAATGTAAAATTTAAACTGACCCATAAAGATGCAGACAGAGTGTCAGTTTCTGTAATGTTCTTAGATTATTATATTGAAGCTTTTCACACTTTTTAGGAGGGACTATTTAGAGTATTTTCTAGATCACTCTTATAAGAAGGAATTGGTCTTTTTCTTTTATGATATGATAATATTTTCAGTTCTTCTAGGGTTAATGAATCACTAGCCGGTAAACCAGAATTGAAATTTGCTATTATTATTACCAAAAAAAAAGTTAAAAAAAAAGTGGTGTTTTGCCTCGAAGGAGCACTGCTCATTGGAGAAGAAGGGAAAAAAATTCCTTTTTTTTACCTCTATTCCATCTCGTCCTGGGATTCCGTTAAGACCTGGCTCTCCCTATGAATAATTCAACATTAAGATCAGTGAAATAAGATAGTATTATTCTGGTTATCTGAGTAGATACCTCAGTGCAATACAGGAAGCATAGTAGCTCCCTGTTTTTGCACTCCAGTGACTTTATACATTAGATGTAAGATTTTAATTTGTTAAGAATCATAGTCTTTACTACAGCAAAAGGGGGTAGAGATGAAGTTTAAGAAATCCACAAGTGGAAAGTACAAAGTACTATTAGGATAGTCCTTCCATATTAACAAAGTGCCAAATCTTTCTCCTAAATGTGAAAAATCACATCACCTTTGCTCCTTTCAGGCCTGGAACTCCATCATCTCCAGTGCGACCCTTTTTACCCTGAAAACAACAAAATAAAATTCTTATATGTTAGTCACATAATTTTATTTTACAATATATACATGATTTTCTTAATAGTTAGGATATTTGTTTCCTACAAAATTCTTTTTTAAAGTCTCTGCATTTACCATAACCTTGAAATTGAAATTCTGGGAGCAGCAGGACCAACTCAATAGGCAGCCATTTTTCTATTTTGTCTTTGTAAACAAAAATTGTTCATGTCTCTTCTCCTCTGAATAAAAGAGATGGGTAGACATTTTTGTAGTTACCCAGCTTGCCAAGTGGGTGTTTTGTTTTCTTTTGAACTCTTTGAAGTATATGCTTTTGTTTAAGAGGTACTTGCACTCTCCAAGTAAAGACATCAAATAACAACCTAACAAAACTACTGTTTGCACACACGAGGCTACATTTTCAATTAAAAGTGTGCTGTACTGTGCAGGATAAAACCAGTGTGTATTTCTGTTTATATATGCATAGGATGTTCAGGTCAAAAGCATGAGGATGGGCAGATCTCTGGGGTTCTGTTTCAAACTCTGGTGCCATGCCTTCACCTTGACCAAGGTCTATGAGGTATTATGGTGCTTTAGTTCAATGTTAAGGATGTAATACCAGACCCTTCAACTCCAACGGTTCTTTTTGATATGTAAACTCTGCAGTTTAGATCACCAAACCTCATATGTAGCAATCCCCTAGATTTGCTTAGGGTTCTAATTGTAAGACTATTCTGAAAGAAGTCCAGACTGTTTTACCCTTTACAAGTCTCTTTTCTCAGTTGTTCCTTCAGCCTCTTGCTCTTTCTCTTGCTTTCAGAGAGCTTTTCAAATATTAATACTTGATTTGGGGATAGTTAGATCCACCTGATCTGGTTGCCTGTAGCAGGTGAGTTATTGTTCCACACAGGAAAGTTGGTCCTTCCTGCTTTTTAAACTGCTGTGGCTAAAAGGAGAGCCTCACCACATCATTTTTTTCCTTTTTCAGAGGGCATGTCTTATGGTATTTGCAGGTATCTCTGCTTTTCCTACTGGTGTGGCACTTGCATGCAATGTAATGTAATGGAGGACTATGTATTGAACCCTGAACTTCCAACAGTGAAATAAGTCTTGATTTATATTGTGTATCAGTTATTTGAGAAATGCCAGCTACTTACAGCAGGGCCAGGAAGGCCTCTTTCCCCCTTCTCACAGTTACATATGGCAGCCTGGGGACACTTTGAATGAAAATAGTCCAAATCAACACATTTTAATGCAAGAGATAGAAAACAAACCAACATTGCTTTTAAGTTACTGTATGACTAGTCTGAGTACACCAGTAAGGACCAGAAGCCAGATATACTTTCACGTTTTACACAAATCTTTGTTTACCACTCATCAGGAATGTGGCCTCCTATACTCCATCCAAAAATCCGTATCATTCTTACTCCTTAAATTTCAGTCATCTCAGCAATGGCTTTACCTCCAAAGGCTTCACAAGGTCAGTTTATTGGTATGCTGTATCTATGATTGTAGATTTGTTTTGATTACTAGTCACTATAGACATAGCTAAGACAGGATAGATCATGGTTTATCTCTAGCTTGATCTCTAAACAATGTTACAGATGTATACTTCCACCTAGTTAATGCAATTCATTATAGTAGTTTCTAAACCTTTTCTGTTACCTCTACCATTGTGTTCCAGTCAGACATCATTATGGTGTGTAGTCATGTGATTTGAGAAGTAGTTTTGAAACTTTAAACGCACGATATAATACAGAATTATTACTGATACTGGGGTTGTTTTTGGAGGAAAATGTTGTTTTTCTTTTTTTGGTTTTATTATTTATTAAACCTCCACTCAGCTTGGAGATGCCTAGAAGTGAAGGGTTGAAATATCATTCTTATCTGAATATCGCAATTAGTAACAATATGTTTTCCAAGGACAACATTGGATGTCTTACTACTTCAGGATTTATTTTGACAGAGGAAAAAAACCTAACATGCCAGTGGAAATGAATGAAAAATAAAATGCTTCAAGTTTTGCAAACACTCATAATATGAGCTTTTCATCTGAACAGTCTTTGCCTGAGATACCTGTTCCTGAAGTAGGTACTAACATCTAAAGATGGAAAGCTAACTTTATCCCCCCCTCCAAATGGCAGCCAGACTTACCAATGCCCGCAGTCAGGGTGACACAGTGTGGACAAACTGGAAAAGTGCAATGGTGGAGCTTTGTTCGAGTTTCTGCCCTTTTTAAAACTATTACATAGGAAAAGCATTAAGGGCTAGAACTGCACCACATTCAGCTCTGTGTCATGTTTTCTTATCCACTGAGACTGTTGGATGATGTGCTGAGACCTATCAGCAAATTCTGCCTAATCTGAATACTCACACATTGTTCTTTTTCAACTTTGAAAATAAGGAGGGAAAGTAAATGACATTAGGACAGCAAATTCAACCTCTGTCTTGCAAATACAAAAGCACGTTTTACTTGAAGGCATTCCCATTAGACTCAATATTTAGCCAACTTGAGCTCTTTATTTTATTGAATTATGTTCCCATTTAATTGTAAATGTATATATTAAGCAGTAGTTCTATACAGGAAAAAAAACATACCTCTTCTTCAGACAGATCTTTCTGTAAAGACAAATATTCAAAACAACATTAGTAACTTAAAGTCATAATCTAGCTCTAGAGGACGCTGAAAGATGCTAAATTGCTTCAGCAGCTAGCTGGTTAAATTATGCCATTAACATAATAACTAACAGTAATTAAGCTTTAATTTCTGAAAAACATTCTAGCAATCTCCTCATTCTAAAAAATAATTTAAGTACTTTCAAATCCTGTTATAGGTTGTTGACTGCACAAATCACTGACTCTCCTTGTCCAGCCACAATTTGCTAAAATTACAATGGTAAACAGACCTAAACCAACATAGTTCTCTATATGGGAACAACGCACACGCAGAAACTACACTCTTTCCAAAGTGCTGGA
>WTSP01002769.1:0-54079 GCA_025331215.1 Actenoides lindsayi
CCAGGCCCCGCCCGCGGAAGCGGGGCAGCGGTGGGCGGGCCCTATCTGAGGGCCGGCGGGGCCGGCGGTGGGGCTCAGGTGAGCGGGGCTGGGCCGGCCGGGGAAGGGTCGGGTCGGGTCGGGTCGGGTCGGGTCGGGGGTGTCCTGCCCGCTCCCCGGTAGCTAGCGGTGGGGCACGGCGAGCCACGACGTCTCCCCGCGGACCGGTGTTTTCCCTTCTCCCCCGGGCCCTGGCGGGAGCGGGCTCGCCGGTGGGTGCTCGCCGTGAAACGGGTTGAGAGGGGGGGCCCAGGCCCAGGGCTGGGGGGGCCGAGGCCCTGGAGCCGAGGGAGAGCTGCTGCCCGGGGAAGCCCTGGCTTTCCGGGTCATGCCGGGCTCGGCGTGCCGCCTTACGGCTTCTCCGCCCCTCAGGCCCCTGCGTTAACGCTGTCATTTCTTCCCGATGAAATAAACCGTGGGGTTTGTGCCTCTCTCACGGCGTTTTCCTGCTGGGAGAGCCGCAGGAGAAGGAAAGGATCGCCCTGGGTATGCCCGGGCCGAGGGAAAGCTGCCGGGAGCGGTTTGTGGGGGCTCTCAGGGTGCGTGGGGAGTTGAGTCTCCGCTCCCCGCTTTACGGTTTGTTTTTGTCGGGTTGTAGGGGATCGCTAGCGGCGTCGCCGGGGCCCCGGGAATTACGGCCCTACCTTATAGCCAATGCCAAAGCCATTTGTCTTCATAGCGGCTCATTAAACAGCCTTGAAATCGCTGGGTGGCCGAGCTGTATTTGCTGTGTAGTTTGTCTTTGGAAAAACCTTTAGGGTGAATTTGGGTTAATAAACTGCTCAGAGTATAGAATGGCCTGATCTTTATCATGACATGATTTATATATGTACTGTACTTGCCTTCAGTTTAATGAGCTGCTTGGGAAAGATGGTAAATCTCAGTGTGTTCAGTGGGTCCTGCCGAGTAGGTCAAAAAAATCCTGCCTTCTTTTGAAGCTTTCTCCTCGAGAAACCCAAGTTAAAGCTCAGTCCAAGTAAAGCCCTGGCTGCCTTTTTCTTTTAATCAGCTGCTTGACCATTTTTCCCCTCTTGACTTTGTTTGGTGGGCAATCTGAGATGGGAGGACTGAGGTTGATATGTGTGAGCGCTAATGTGCAGAGCGTGATTGCTGGGAGGGAAATTGTGTGCAGCGTGTTGCTGGCAGTAAAAAGTTACACTCTTTATAATGTTTTTTTTCTTATTTTTAGAACACAGCCCTGCAGTCACTAAGAAATCATCCCCTTCGTTCTTTGTGATTGCTTGACCCGCAAGCTGGGAGCGAATTAGCTTGTGCTACAGGTGAGGATGGTATTGCTGCATGCTGTGGCCCTGCTCTCAGGTGCTTTTAATGCTGCTGAACTAATCATCTGGTTGATACTTACCTTTAAATCTGGAATTACTCTTGCTCTGAAGTGTTCACCTAGGATTTTTCCGAAAGCCGTAGGAAAAAGGGCTGCCTTTTTGCAGGGTGGAAGTTGTGCTGATGGCAAGTCTCAGGCAGCTCCCCAGGATTGGGAAGGAGGAGCAAAGCAGACGTGGGAGCGAGCTGTGACAGAAGTCTGCTGCCTTATCTTCCTCTCAACCCAAACTCAGTAGTGCTGCAGTCATAAACTATATTTAAAAAAAAAACAACAAAAATACAATGCAACTTGCTATTTCTATGGACTCAGTAAAAATATATTCGAACATAGGGATGTACCTTAAAAAAAACCACCAAACAAAACTAACTGGAGATGCTTAAACTGCGTGTGCTTGGCCGTCGGGAGCAACAAAGCGTTTCTTGGCCAGCCCTGGGGTGCGAGGGGACTGTGTTAAGGTGCCATCACTGCCTGCTTCTCTGGGACTCTGGAGGGGCTTGTGGTGGCCACCAGGCTCAGATGGTAGCTTCCTTAGCCTGTATAGCTGCTGCCAGAAGAGAGCACAGAGGGTCCTGTGGCTCATAACCCTCTTAAATTTTCTGATGTTTGGTGGTGTGTTTTAAAGAGTATAATGTGCATATACAGAGGGATATCTTAAGCTCATGCAAGTATCTACTTGTGGAAACAGCTTCTCCAAATGACCCATTTTCTGCAGTAACTTTTGTGTTATTCATTACACTTCCTAAGCTAAGGAAGTTGACATTTCATGCTCGGGAGGAAAAAGAATGTTATGCCTTGCTTACATCATTGTCTGCCTACTGGGGACATTCTGGAGCTCCCTGTGTCTTACTAGTCTGAGGATGCTTATGTGCAATAAGAATAAAACATTAATCTTCCAGATGATCTGTGTTCCTGCTGGGATATCGCAGGGCAGTTGGTGAGAAAGTATCTTGGTGTAGATGTGGCTGTGGATGGGACGATGCTGTTTGGGATTAATTCAGTAGGAAAGAGTTAACCCAGGGTCTTGGGAGCACTGTAGGCAGAGTTGTATGCCTTTGAGGAGAGTATTATTCCTTTTATTTTCTAAACAGAATGGCCCTAAGAAAGGTGTGTTGCAGATGGCAGGACTGCCTCTTAATGTGGATGGGGGCTCTGCATCTTTGTGGTGTTGTGTGTGACACTTTTAGTAAGGAATACAAAGACTCACAGAAGAATCTGTGTTGAAACACACTTTGCCTAAGCACACACCATCCAGAAGGCCTTTTCCTTAGGGAAAGATTTAAGATACTATAAACCAGAAAATAATAGTGAGTGTGACCGTTCAGATCATGTATTGTTTTACTGCGGCTTCTGTAGCAGCACCTAAAAAGTCCTTGGCTAGGAAATGCTGGTTTATCTTTGCCTGCTACCATGTCTGTGAGTGCAGTGGCTGTTCCCCCCCACTCCCCCTACCACCCCTTGCCTGAGGAACCTGCCCTGGAGTTCCCTTTCATACATTCTGGATTTCACCTCTGCCGAGAGCAGCTTTTCAGTGCAGTCCCCCTGTGGCTTGGAGATGGCAGCGCCATGAAGAGATCCTCTTATCTGGGGTGGCACTACTGTGGCTGTGGGGTAAGGGAAGGTAGAATGGTCCAGAGCGCCCATCCTTGTAACTGGGAATTTTGTGCTGGGGCTGGCACAAGGCGGTAACGCGCAGCTGAGGGTGGGACAGCTGCCTGTGCTGGTTTAGAACAGCTGCGAAATGTGTGACTTTAAATGCTTTGCATAAACAGCTTTTGATTCACTACAGGGTTTCCTTTCTGTTCCTGCAGCCTGTGACAACTTGTCACCTTTCCTCTACCCACCACAAAACAAATCAGTGGCTTAAAGTAATGGTTTTCAGGTTGTGTGTTTTTAAATAGAAAATAGTTCAACTCTCTGGGATGAGGGGGGTGTCTTTTAAGTCTCTAGGGTCTTTCAAGTTCACATTTGTAAGTTTTTCTCCTGCTGTTAGAATTTATAGTGGTTTGAAAGGAAACCCAAGATCCGGAGGCAGGCAGCACAAAAGAAGATCACGGTTTGAGTTGAGCAACGATGCAGCTGACCTGGGCTTGAAATGTGAGACCTGTGAAGCCACGTGGCTTCCGAATTTGCAGTGTGTCAGTCTGTGAAGTGGACAAAGTCTGTCTATGGCCACATGGCAGTCAGACCCAGTACCTGTACAGACTGGTTGTGCTACGTACCACCACTATAACACCTCTGCTTTCATGCGTTTAACGCAAACTTTCTGGCATTTCTGTTTCAAGAGCTAGTAGTTGTATTTATTTTAATTTTTCTTCACTAAAATCTTAACTAGGATACAAACACAAGGAAGATCTGTAAGAATTGACACATCCCTTATGCCAGTTGGTGTTAAAGAATACTGGAGGATTGTCCCCGTGCTAGGTGTTGTGTGTGTGCTCACACATCAGGCTTGCTGTCCGTTGGAGTTGCCCAGAGGTTTACCCCTCCCTGGCACTGATATGAGAAGATGTTTGCTGGGTCTTTTTACCACCTCTTCTTAGTCTTGTAACTATGACTTTTATCATGTGCTTTTAAAGTTGCTGTTTCTCTTCATAGACTCCTCTTTTTCTGTTGGTTGAAGTTATGGTGGACTGCAAAGTAAAACTCCTCCATCCCCTGATGGGTATTCTGTTTTTTGGCTTCAGGGAAGGGAGGTGCTGGGTTGTAGTGGTCAGGCACCAGCACTCCTCTGCTTGGTGGGGTGTTTGCTCCAGATCAGCACGGGAGCACACACATGCTGTCTGCCTGGCCACCTTGGATGGAGCCAGGTGTTTGTTGCTGTCTTTTTCATGCTGCAGGCAAGCTTCTCAGCTCATGTTCTAATAGCAGAAGGCTTTAGTCAGACTTATCTGTACTGTTAGTTTCTCTCTGAACTTCAAGTTAATCCAATCACATGTTGCTAGAAAAGCAACAGCAAGTGGTTTAGACTTGCTTTTCCTTTTTTTTTGGGGGGGGGGAACCAGCACTCCTCTTGAATTCCCAAGGAATTGCCATCTGGTAGATGAAACAGATGCTGTAACTTTTTTGTTTGTTTCAGTAAGATTTTTGTTTAAAATTTCTTTAGATTGTGCCATCAAAGCGTGGCCTTTTGAGCAGGAGAGGCATTTGCTAAAGAAGGAAGTGTCTGTGGTGGGTGATGTTGCTGTTTAAAAGACAGAATGGGAAAGGGGGGAAATTACCCTACAGTGATATTAAAATTCACGTTCTCATTGGGTTCATAATTTTTTTTTTTTCCTCCTTGTTGCAGAGGAAAAGGGGTACAGACTTCACCATGTCAAAACCTGGCCTCTCTGACACCAAAAAGTACTTTGTCTTTTTCTGGAGCTGGATGTGTATTTGCAGATAAGTCAAACCTGTTGAATTGTCACCTTCACAGTCTAGTAAGGCTTTTTTTTGCTTCCTCCTCAGACTACTACTACTACTGCCCTTTTTCTTGTGAAACACATGTTTATTCATTAAGGATTAACACCACTTTTCTTGGAGCCAAGTAAGCCATAAATGTATCTTAGATCTACTTTAACTGCTCTGGGGTTTTTTGTTTGTTTGTTTCTAATTATAAGCTATGTGCAGGTGGGTGGCTGTTGGCTTGAGAAAGGGCAGGAGCTTCAAGGAGGGTCTTTCTATTTGATAGAAAAGTTAGGAATTCTTAAGAAAATCACATTCCATCGACACAGACTGTACAGGGCAAGTTAAATCATTAAGCAGCCCTGTTCCTGCTGGCTGTAACTTTATAGAGAAAAAAGCAGAAGTCTCACGTTTTCTACCTGTCTGCCAACAGTCCTCTGGCAAACCTTTGCTCCCTGAATTGGTATCATTTTTCTTCTCCTTCGAAAATACCTCTGCTCCGGCGCCCTTCCTCGTGTGGTCATTTGGAAAGACAAGCTGATAGTTTGGGAATAGTGATTGGGGGAAAAAGAAAGCCTCTCATTGGACTGATGCAGGTAGAAGTAGCTCAAGGGTTGTTATCCTTGATAGGTGGTGAGGTATTTTTGGTTTTTTGTTTTTACAGCTCTGCTAGTTCTCTCTGGCTTCTGTGGAGATCTGCTGGGGAGTTTTTCCATGCTGGGCTTTACTATAATGTTTTCTAGGCAGAAAAGCCCATGGGATAGGCTGCATTTTGGAGGGAAAAGGAGAACTTTAACCAGGAAAAAGCAGCAGCATTTAGCATTCATTCCTGTGGAAGATTCTAGCTGCCCCTTAAAAAAAAACCTACTGCTGTGCACTGGTGGAGACTGACTGTCTGAAGTAGCGAGCAAATAGTTCATTCTGGCTCAAGGTTCTATTTTCAGTGTCATTGCAACAGATGTAGCCAGTTTATTTTGTCTGGGTACACTCATTTTTCATTTGTCTTTCAAAAGCTACAGTTCTTGGTGGCCGCATCCACCTGCAAGTCCTCTAGTGACCCCGCTAGCAGCTTAGATTTGGGGTGTCTGTTGCTTTTGCCAAGTGATGTTTCTTCCACCGTTTAAATTGGCACCAAAGTCTTTATCCTAAGTAGACTTGAAATGTTCAAAGGCATGTGAGCAAGGATCTTTCCTCAATGAGTAAACACTGTTGTCTCCCCTTCAAGGGAAGACCGAGGCCAAGCTAGCTACTGATCTGCTGATCATAAAATCGTTCTGGTTGGAAGAGACATTCAAGGTCATGGAGTCAAACCACTAACCCAGCATTGCCAGGTCACCCCTAAACCATGTCCCTCAGCACCACATCTCCATGGCTTTTAAACTCCTCCAGGAATAGGGACTCCACCAGTGCCCTGGGCAGCCTGGACCAGGTCCTGACAACCCTTGCGGGGAAGACATTGTTCCTAATGTCCACCTAAACCTCTCTTGGCATAATTTGATGCCATTTCCTCTTGTTCCTTGGGAGAAGAGATTGACCCCACCTGGCTCTAGCCTTCTTTCAGGGAGTTGAGAGTGAGAGAGTCTCCCCTGAGCCTTCTTTGCTCCAGGCTCAACAAAGTTCCCAGTTCCATCAGGTTCTCCTCAGAAGACTTGTGCTCTAGACCCTTCCCCAGCTTTGTTGCCCTTCTATGGACACACTCCAGCTCCTCAGTGTCCTGGGAGTGAGGGGCCCAAAATTGAACCCAGGATTTGAGGGGCATCCTCATCAGTGCTGAGTCTGGGGGGCGATCCCTGTCCTAGTCCTGCTGGCCACACGAGTGCTGATCCAAACCAGGATGCTGGTGGCCTTCTTGGCCAAATAATCCAGTTGTGGTTACTGATAATGCTTTGATGCATCATCTCCTCTACTTAGCACTGAGATTGGTAAATTTATTTTCAGTCTTAATCATCTTTTTAATTTTGAAGTTTTAATCTAGGCTTTGGGGCAGAGTTTGGAGTTGGAGTTGCGTTGCGTTCGGAGCAGAAGGAAGGTTAAGGTGAAATCCTGGCTGTTTGAGGGACAGCCCTGGTGGTCCCCAGGGGGAGGGAGAGCAATGGTTGTGTAGTAACAGAGCTGCAAGGTTGTGCGTGTTTCAAGGGCTGAGGATTTGAGGAAGAGGTGAACCCTTTACTGTGCCAAGAGGTCAAAAGACATTGCCGGTTTGTGGCTTAGGTTTCTGCTCAAGGCCTGCAGCATTATGGATTGCTGCTTCATAGACTCTCTGTCAATTTGAATCGTGCTCTGAAACAAATGTGTTTCCCCTCTCTTGCAAAATTAACGTGGTCAAATATTGCCTCGATCTCTCGACCGAGAAGAAATTGCTTTTGCTGTTAGATTTCATTTTCATTCTCAAAGCTGATTTATGCATCTTAGCAAGCTAATAACTCTGGTAATGTGAGTAATCCTTTATCTGAAAACCTGCACTGGGTGAGGGGAAAATTTGGAGTTACCAGAGGAGGAACAGAGGAGGAGTGGTTCAGTCTCTTGGGAAGAGAGGAAGGAGTGGATCCGGATGCCTCCGTAGCTGGAATGCACCTCCAGGCACCCTTTGTGTGAATTACCCTTGTACAAATATTTCTCTCTGGTACTAGTTTGTAAATGGGAAGTATGGAGAGCTAGGGGGAGGAGAACTTAAAATTATCAACAGCTTTGGTGGAGATGAGTTTGATGCTAAGAGGGAGTTTTCCCCCATTTATGTATCTCCTGTGATTTTTAACTATCTCTATATCCGTGGTGATGGTGAAACGTTTGTCCCGATTACTTTGCCCTTTCCCTTGTGACTTTTCCTTCCCAGTGGATTTATTTGCCCTGCTTCTTTCCCCAGCAGAATTCTTCCTTCCCCTCTTCCCAATAATACTCCTGTGAAGACAGAGCCAGGAGGGCTGAGGCCTGCATTCTTCTGCTGCAGGGTCTCTGCTTTGGGGCACACCACGCCTTCTGGAGCTGCTGTCGCTGGCTTCACTGAGCGGGGGTGAGGTATAACTGACAGCCAGGGGCTGAGGTGGAAATGGGTGAGGAATTTCCTGGGGTCAGGATGTCATGGTGCACTTTGACAACATCAAACTCTGCTTTTTAATAAACAACGGCTCCAGAAAGTTCTTTTAGTGACTCCATCTCAGCCGGTCCCTGCAGAAGTCTTTGTGCTGGAGCAGTGCCTTGTAAATGCAAATCTTTTTTTCTTTTTTTTTTTTCTTTTTTTTTTGAGAAGATCTTACTACATAACAATATTTTTTAATTTCAATTGGTAATTGATGTTCTGCACTAACGCGCAAGCTCAGTGTCCTAGTAAAATCCTTCAAATAAAAAGTGCCAGTGAACCCTTCTCTGATTAAAAATTAAAACACCCATCAGCATGTTCAGTTCCTGTTCTCCCTCTTGCATGCTTGTACCACTGAGGCCAGCTTCAGCATCAAAAAGCTGCTTTTTAAGTGTGTTTCCTCTTAAACTGAGGCAGTTCTGGGCTGCCCAAAAGGACCACAAAGAGTTCAGTGCTGTGGGGTACCTAAGAGTGAAGAAGTCCCTTTTCCTCCGGGCTGAGCTACTTGATCTCAAAACCATCAACTAATTTAGGGTACTGGGAAAAAAAAAAGGGGGGGGGCAAGTCTTTTTTTTTTTTCTTTTCTTTTGGTATGTGGAAAAGGAAGCAAGAGTTGGGATCTGCCATTTCTTATGTGTGCTGAAAAAAACTCGATCTGGGGCTGGACTGCTGCGGCTGTGGACGTGGCAGGGAGGGGACCAGCGGAGAACCTGTCTGAATTTCCTTGCAGAACAAGTTAGCTAACAGAGGCTCGTTGTTGGGGGAAAGGAAATATCCACACCAAGCCAGAACGTATGTAGCTGTTGAAGTAGTTTTGCATTTCTTCTCTCAAAGCCATCTGCGTGTCCTCGGGTTGAATGATGCCCGTTGTGTCTCGGCTCGGAAGCGGTGCTTTCCTGGTGGCTTTGTGGATTTCCTGGATGTCAAAGCCACTAACGTGTTTAGTGCTAAACTGCAAATACGTGAGTCTTTATGCTCTCCCATCTTGCCAGCTGCACATAGAACAGGGCCCTGGGAGCTTACTGTCAGCAGCTGGGGGAGGAACACAGCTTCAGCCGTGGAGCTGAGGCACAAAAGTGTGGAGCTGGAGTGGACAGAGTACACCAGGTACCAGAATGGGCTGTCACATCTCTTCTTGTGAGGAGTTTGGGGTGAGAAGTGGGGGGTTTTTTGGGTTTTTTTATTGGGTTTTTTTAATTTTTTGAATGTTTGGGCTCTGAGGTTTCGGTTTTGGTGGAGCAGCTCATATTTGGACTCGTATTCAGCCTGCTGGAGCAGGTCCAGAGGAGGCCACAAAGATGGACTGGAACATCTTGCCTATGAGGACAGCCTGAGAGAGCTGGAGTTTTTGCCCCTGGAGAAGAGAAGGCTCTAGGGAGCCCTTACTGTGGCCTTTCAGTACTTAGAGCGTCCTGTCAGAAAGCTGGGGAGGGACTTTTTACAAGGGCTTGTAGTGATAGGTAATGGCTTCAAACTGGAAGAGGTGAGATTTAGATTATAAATTAGGAAGTTCTTCACTCTGAGGGTGGTGAGACACTAGAACAGGTTGCCCAGGGAAGTTGTGGAAGAAGAACTGAATTGAAAAGCAAAATCACTGAACAGAATTAGTTCTCACTCAAACCAGGATACCAGGGCAAATGTAGAGTCTTGCGTCTGGGAAAGAACAACCCCATGTACCAGTATAGGTTGGGGACTGACCTGTTGGAAGGGAGTGTAGGGGAAAGGGACCTGGGGTCCTGGTGGCCAGCAGGTTGATCATGAGCCAGCAATGTGCCCCTGTGGCCAAGAAGGCCAATGGCATCCTGGGGTGGATTAGAAGGGGTGTGGTTAGTAGGTCGAGAGAGGTTCTCCTCCCCATCTACTCTGCCCTGATGAGGCCACATCTGGAATATTGTGTTGAGTTCTGAGCTCCTCAGTTCAAGAAGGACAGGGAACTACTTGAAAGAGTCCAGCGCAGAGCCACAGAGGTGATGGAGTGGAACATCTCCCTTAGGAAAGGCTGAGGGATCTGTGTCTCTTTAGCTTGAAGAAGAGAAGACTGAGGGGTGACCTCATTAATGTTGATAAATATGTGAAGGATGAGTGTCAGGATGATGGAACCAGGCTCTGCTCAGTGATGTCCAATGACAGGGCAAGGGGCAATGGATGCAAGCTAGAACATAGGAGGTTCCATGTAAACATAAGGAGAAACTTTTTCACTGTGAGAGTGACAGAGCACTGGAACAGGCTGCCTGGGGATGTTGTGGAGTCTCCTTCTCTGGAGACATTAAAAACCCACCTGGACATGTTCCTGTGTGACCTGATCTAGGTGATCCTGCTCTGGCAGGGGGGTTGGACTTGATGATCTTTTGAGGTCCCTTCCAACCCTTACCATCCTGTGATTCTGTGATCTCAGTTTTATTCCTTACCCTGCTGCAGATCATGGTGTTAAGCTTTTCATTGAGGCAGTTAGGGCAAGATGCCTATTTTTAATCTTTTCAAAAGAGAGCACAAGCTTTCTCAAGTGATCTTGACTTAAAGGTCTGGAGCTTGTCACAAAACCTACCAGATACCGTGGCGCTTTTGATTTTTTGAAAAAATAAAATAAAATTAGGAGAGATTGTAAAATTGCAGGTGGAAAGCACGGACAATTCAGCTTCCAAAGGGCCCGTTTTGGTTGTTTGTTTTGTTATGAGATAAGGATACTCTTTATTTTAGGGTTATTATGGGAACTGCCTGCTTTCAGTGCTCTCAGGCAATTGCCACCAAGTGAGCACTGTCTGGGTGAACGTCCCAACACCATCAAGGATGGTGATGACTTGGACAAAGCGGCTAATTTAGTGCTTCTTAGGGCTCAAACAGAGCAAACGTTTATGCAGTGCTAAAGCCAACAGCCAGAAATGTTGTAAAAATCCCTTCCAAGCTCAAAAGTAAACACTGTGGGGCTTGATTTTCATTTTGACTGATTAAATGGTCCTGGCAACACTTCCCTTCTCCATTCCATCTTATGCATATAAAGCTGTGATTAGGACGGGGGAACCCAAGTAAAAGCAAGTTTGCTTTTTGGGGAGAATAACACTTGCAGCTTTTTCTCTGCATATGTAAGAGAAATTCATCCCTGGAGGTGAAATGGGAACATCAGGTTTGCGTAGGATGGAAATAATTTTAAATTTGCAATGAGAGCTGTTTTTCATAACATAATCTTCTGTTGTTCAGAGCTGGCGAGGACTGGAGAATAAGCACCGTTGGCTGGCTGCTTTCCATTCAAACTTTAATCCTGAGTCTGTTTATTTTTAAAGGAATAAAAGGAATATAAAATGGGTGCTATTTAGATGCATTAGCTGAGGGTGGCGGAGTTCATGGCATGTGCTCACAAACCAGGCTGGCGAGGGACAGATGCTGTGGCTTTGCCCAACCTGCCGTCACCTGCTGGTGCTCCAGCCCGTCTCTCTTGTCCCAGGCCCATGCAAAGGCCTTAGAGCTGATGTGAAACAATCACCAATAAGGCATTTGCTAATGATTTTTCGTTACGTGTGCTTTCCTTCACCTTGCCACCTATTTCTTGATTGTGCTGTGAAGTCTTCAGATGCATCTCCACCACCTCTTGCCCTAAAAGATACTGAGCTCTGGCGCTCAAAATTATCTGATGAATATTTCATGTGTGTCTTCCTTCCCTCTTCCTCTTTTCCTGTCCCTAAGTTTCACATCACCGGTGCACATTATGAAGTCCTGAGTTAGGTGTCACTTTAATCGGTGGAAAAATGCAGTAATAGATTCATCCCTTTACAGCTGAAATGGGATAACGCACCATACACGTGAGATGTGTTTGTGAAAAAGGTTCCAGGATTCTCTTTGTTGGAAGTTAACAGAATGGCACGATGGCCTCTTATGTTGCAAAAGTAAATAGAAACCAGAAGATGTGACTTTATTTTTGTGTTCTGTGGTTATTTGCTGGCTGGGAATATTTGACTAGAACAGCAGCGGTGGGGAACAAGAGGAGAAAATGGGGCTACTGCTCCCCTTGCTCTACATTTCCAATGGTTCTTTTTCTGGCCTTGGGACTTCTTTTACCATTCTGTTCTCAATTTCTTTTTTTAAGGCTGACCCCACGATTGGAAAATTGAATTTGCAGCAGTTAGAAACAAAACCTTTACTTCACTAAAAGATGCAACACCTTTTATTTTCAAAGGCAGCATTCACCCTTCACCCCTCATCTTGTGAGATGGTAAAAGTTGCTGTGTCTCCCGTGGCCAGTGTGTGTGATGAGGTGACATTTTTGTGGTTCCCAATTCTCCCTTGTAATAACGTTTAGATTTGTAGCTCTGGTTTCCCATTTGTCTCTGTATTGTTGTGCGTATAACAGGGTATGGATTGTATTTTATGAGTTTGGACACTTTGAAACTTGCCTTATGCTTACAGCTGAATATAAATGTTTTGCTCCAGGCTAGCTAAAAAAAGTGATTTAAGAACAGTAGGGTTTTCTGGGGGAAATTTAAAATGACTGGGTTGGGGGGTGTTTGGTAGGTTTGCTGGGGTTTTGGTTTAATTTGCCTTTTAAAATCCATCTGTGCCTTTCCCTCGAGCCAAATGGCTCTTGCTTGCTGTAGTTGCTCGTCAGATCTACCTCCATCTTTGGCACTTGGGCGGGAGAGTGTCAATAATTCCACTTAATGAAGTGTGCTGGGGAAAGGCCGGAGAGGAATTTGAAAAGCGCTGTAAGAGCAGCTGAGTAGTTGGGAAGCGACAGCAAGGTGTTGGCCAGGTGTATGCCAATACCTAACACTCATCATTTGCTGTTTCTAGGGGTATACGCCTATTTGAGAACCTCTGGGACCAGTTCTTTTCTGTAACTTGTCCTATTTCAGGGGAAAAAAAAAATAAAAATACTAGTCAATCTGGTTGAGGGTCAGCACCGGAGTCCACAACCAGAAAGGGTTTGTTGCTTTACTGACGTGGTGTTCTTGTTCCGCAGGATGTTTCGCCTCGGCTTTGTCCCCGTTGCAGCAGGGCTGGCCGCTGCCGCGCGGCGTTACCACGGGACAGCGCGGTACCCCAGGGCCAGGCGAAGGCTCGTGGTGGCAGCAGCTTTCATAGGGACAACTGCGGCGACAGCGAGTGCCAGGTTCCTTTGGCAGAGGTAATATATATATTTAATTTTTTTTCTTTGCCCGAGATCTCCTGCTGCTTTCATCCTGTGGTAAGTACCTGCAGGTGAGTTTGAGATCTGTGGGAGACTTTGTAAAGCGTTATTGCTTGTCCTGCTTCCGCTGCGTGGAAGAAAGGGCTGTTGGTGACTCCCCGTGGAGCTGCTTTGCTGCTGGTGGGTACTCAAAGGTGCAAAAAAAGCTCAGGGATGAAGAGTTTTCCTCCGTAGCCATCCTCACGTGGGCTGTTTGGCCTTGGCGGGCTTTGCTGCCTGGCTTCCCTCTGTGTGGTGATGCTTCATGGGTCCGTGGTGTTGCGCAGAGAGAAACTGGTTGATTCAACCAAGCTGGGGGAAAGCGTCGTGGTTTCAGCTTCTGGGAGGGCTGCTGGGGCCAGCACGTTCGGCCAGGGGATGCTACGCTGGTTTTCGTTGTGTTCTGCTGACTGCTTCATATAGAAAACACAGCAGGGGAGCAGAAGGGCACAGTCCATCTTTTGGTGGTAAGGTAGCTGCCAACAGGACTGAAGTGGCTTTTAAGTGCCAGGATCTGAGCACACCTATTTGTAGGCCATGAGGCTCAAAGCTTCTTTCTGTACGTGTGGGGAGAAAGGGGGTATTTACACTTGCCTGAGGTGACCCTCACCGAACCCTGGGCCTGTGTCATGGTTGAAATAACCAAGGATTCCCTTCTCTTCCCTTAAAATGTGGAGCAGCTCTGCACTGGCAGTGTCACTTGAGCTTGCGGCTGTGATTAGAGTCTGAAAATAAAGTCTTTGCTGTGAAAACTCCTCTTATTTTCTTTCCAGTATTTAGGTGAGCTATTGCTGGCTCTCTGCTCACTTGTGCTGTGGCTAGAAGGTTTTAGTTTTGATGTAATGGGGGGGGAGATGATGGTAATTGTTCTGGCTGTTCTAAGAGCTGTCAAACCTTGATATCTGCTGCAAGGAGTTGCTCAGGCTGAAGAAGAACACTGTGATCCAGCACAGCATCATCTTATGCTGCATTTTGCTAGTAATCTGCATGTACGTAGTGCCTCTTTATCCCTCTCCAGGGATGACCAGGAGAACACCCTTTTTTCATGCAGAGAAGCGAGCAGGACTTTTTCCACTTAAAACATCCTCAGCATGATCATAAAGGAGGTAGGACATCATGTTATAGGAAAAGCTATCCCAAAGACATAGAATTAGTATCTCTCTCCTGCAGCAGGTTCAACCCTGCTTTTATACATGGCCAAATTGTCAGTCATTACCCTTCACCTTTTGTCAGGAGGAAGATGATTCCTGCACCAAAGAACCAGTAATGTGGAGGTCAGGAGTGATTTTTGGCTCCTGGAGTACTTGGCTGTTCCTTGGAGGCACCTGGGCACTGTGGCCAGGCTTCATCTTGCTCAGCTGAGAGAAAATCTGATAAAGTAGAAGGGCAGCCTCTTTGGAGTAGTACAGTCTGTGATATCCCTGGTCCTCATCAATCTGGAGAGAGGGACTTGCTGTCGGTGTTTGTGTTTTTCCTTTCCTTGCTCCGTCTCCTTTGTCTTTTATAAATTTGTAAAGCACTGTGTGGAATTGTACAGACTTTGAAGTATTCCTTTCCTGTGTGAGCTGTGAAATAAATCCACAACGTTGGTAACTGTAAAACAGAAGTACATCCAGGCTTACAGTGTTCATTTATTGAATTACTTGGCACACAGCTGTTGAATAAGAGGAGGAACAAAACTGATATGTTTGGTGTAGAAAATACTTCACACTGACACCTATAAAATTTTCAAGCAGACTTTCAAATAAGCATTTTAACATTGTGTTTAAATAAAAGAGGAATGAGGAACTGTAAGTTTCCTTTGTCTTTCACAGTATATAAATTGGGTGATTAGTAGTGTTTAAGGGTAGATGTATACAAACCGTTTGTAGTGACGTTCAGGGTTATTCAGGTAGTGACATTTGGGTTTAGTTAGTGACATTCAGATTTACTACAGTAAGTAGAAGTATAATAAATTAATTATAAAAGCTAAATATGTAATACCTGTAGCCAGGGCACAGGGATCAAATAAACCAAGTGTCACTGAAAATGTAATTTATGGGCTACAGATAGAAACGTCCGTGTGCATCTTTGGCATTTGCAGTTAGTAGTAAGCAATTTTGATTTATTAAATGCTGCAGTGGTATTTACATGGGAAGCAGGTTGGGGAGGTCCTTTGCATAACTGGTTCTGTTGGTACAGTTAGTCTGTCGTAGGGGTGACCTGTCAGGGTTGTTTACCTTCAGTTAGTGAAGCAACCATGCTTGTGGTGTTGTGAAACTCTGCTGTGCTGCACAGTAGCATCACAAAGAAGTACTGTCCCTTTGATGGCAAATGGCTCTAACGAGGGACATGTACCTGCTAATACTGTGCTTAGTCTTGGATGGTCTTAATGAAGCTGAGATACTTCACTGCCCTTTGAGCAGGGATTGAAGTAAGGGATGCTCCTCTGCAGGCTGTCATAGAAGTTTTCTTTGAAGATGTGAGTTGCCCAGAGAGGTGGTAGAAGCCCCATCCCTGGAAATGTTCCAGGTGAGGTTGGACGGGGCTCTGAGCAACCTGCTGTAGTTGCAGCTGTCCCTGGTTACTGCAGGGAGGGTGGATGAGATGGCCTTGAAAGCTCCCTTCCAACCCAAACCATACCATGATTCTACTTAATAAAATTAAAAAAAATCTTTCTATTTCAAAACATATTTCCTATACTTTTGATGATGCTGAACCTTGCTAAAAGGGATTAGTATGGTGGTACCATATAATATTAGTCTGTGAACTTATCCTTTCCACTACATAGCATGAGGAAAACCAGAACTTCTCAGGTGGTATCTGTCTGTCCCATGCAGCCTGAAAACAGTGGATTTCAGACTTGATTCTGTAGGATATGCTTTGAGTGGCATCAGAATCCAGTGCTGAGGTAAGGAAGCCGCACAAAGGTAGAGGAGAAGTCAAGGATTGAAAAGGTAAATACAAAAACCCCCAGTGGTTGTATGATACAAGATAGGGAACATGTAATTTGTGTCTTCCAAAGATAGGAGATGGGTTTGTGGGGTCTTCAGGTTTGATCTGCATCTGCCTGTAGCCTTGTGCAAAGCCACTCAGTGCAGGCCAACGTTGTCTTGTTGCCTTTGCTGTTCTCCAGGAGCTTCTGCTGTCCAGTTTTGGTGGATTATATGCTATCTAAATGATTACATGACAGGAGTAGCTACTGCTGCTCTTTTCTGCCATAGTGAAGAATACTTCAGCAAGGCAAATAACTGAGCTTAGAAGACTGATGAAGTTTGCTCTTTTGAAGCAATAACTTTAAACTCTGAGGACCTCCAGCTGGCAACAGAAGCAATTAAGTATCGGGACATCAGTATAATGAGCAGAATTAATTGCAATAAGTCTTGTCGCCGTCATTGGTTCATCTACATGAGGTATGATTACATGAGAAGTACTGAACCATACGGTTTGCAGCAAGCTTGACCTTTATAAAACATAATTTGCTGCCTATACTCGTGTAAACCTTATGTATTTGTAGTTCCAGATGCCTGTTTGGAGTGTCATTAAACAGCCACAGATACGTTCTTTATGTCACCAGGCTTCCTGGCGGGCTCCGTGGGCAGTGGGCATCTGACAGCACTTCCACTGGCATTTCAGTGCTGAAGCTTGTCACTCAATCCACCTAATATTGAATGAAACAAGGGACTGAATGTGCCTCTGGGGAGCACAGAAAGACCTCTGCAAGCAGGGTCTTACCAGTGTTTTTCCTGATTGACTGGAAGTACTGAGATATGCTTAATTTCTTGTCCTTCCACACATCTATTAGGGGTAAGAATAAGGCAGGACTGTGCTGCTCTGGAAGTTGCTTAAGAACAAGCTCCTTTGTGTGTTCATGTCTAATGCATTACCTGGTCTTGTTTTGCTGCATCCCTTTGGCCTTATTCTGTGCTCTTCTGCCTTTTACCCCATACTGTGCGTAAGGGGAAGAAGTTAAGCTTGAGATCCCCATCTCCCAGCCCTGGCTGTGTATTCTCATTCTGTTAACAAGCTGCTCACTTTGAGGCTCCACTCCTCACCAGCAAGCTGAGCTGTTTAGGTGCTGGCTGCCACTTCCACAGATGTCCTTCCATTCTTACCATTTCTTCCTCTCTCCCTCAATGCTTTTCTTCCTCAGCCATCCTCAATCAAGTGTCCAGTTGCTTTCCTGGAAGATCCTCTGTAGAGAAGACCTTTTCTTTAAAAGACATGTAGATTAGATACTTAGAGACATGGTTTAGTGGTGGACTTGGCAATGTTGGGTTAATGGTTGGACTTGATGATCTTAAAGGTCTCTTCCAACTGAAATGATTCTGTGATTCATCTTCCTTGCTCTTCTGGTCTTCACTGATTTTTGTGTTTGGCTCTTCTCCATCGGTGCTTCTGGAATTAATTTTGGAGCCTAGATCAGCCCTTAGCTAACTCTGTTTAAGAATGCATTGCTTTTTTTTTTTTTTTTATCAGTGTTTTAGAGGCCTTAGAGTAATTTGCTTAGAATACATTTTTAATGGCAGAATTGCTGTAAATATCTTATGCCAGCTGAAGCTTTAAAAATCTTTTGTTCTAGTAAAACAAAGGAAACTACGTAAATTATAGTCAAGAGAGGAGAAACCTGTTTTATACCTCTAGATGTGTCAGGTACAACTTAACCTGATGTAGGAAAGACATAAAAATATCAGTATTATCCGTGTGAGGTTATTTTTATTTTGAGAGCTCTGCTCCATTTTTTAAAAATTCTTTGTGAGAGTTGACAGACTCAAGAGCCTATTGTTGGGATTGCTGAGCTGAGGGTTTCCTCCTAAGGCTGGAAGATACAATTGATCTGAGTGGTGTCTTGAAAGAGCACTGTGTCCTTTAAGGTGGCTTTTGGCCTCATAATATTTTTACCCATGAGCATCAGGGGAAGGGAAGAATCTGATGCCAAGGAATGAGCCGAAGTCAAATCTGGAGTCAAGTAGGAAAGCATCTGAATGCCTTGGGGGGCGATGACCTCAGCTGATCTGCAGAGCTTAAAGCACAGGTATTACCATGGAATTTGATCAGTGCACATTCATAATATCTTATTTAACTGTTGTAGAGCAAATCAGAGCTGGGATTTGTGCAGAGAAGCCATGTGGAAATGCAAGAAACTGCTTCATGAATTGTCCTTGTTCGCTGTGGCTTCATGGGACTACACTTGGGATTCCCTGTCTCTTAACAGGATGAGTGTTTGAACTCTAGGGATTTAATGTCACTAGAAATGGCACTTCTTAACCTTTTTTTTAAAAATTAAATATGGGTGCCCTCTGGTGGCCAAGTTCACTTCTGTTGCCTCTCCTTGGCACCAAATACCTGAAATTACCCGCTTACCTTGCCCTCAGTCCCAAGAGAGCATTGGCCACCCTCCAGCAGCTCTCTGGAAAGCAGTGTCTCTCCAAGAAGTCAAATCATTTGGCAGTGGAGTAAGGGAAGTAATTTCCTGGCTCAAGAGAGGAAGTACAGAAATTGTAAAAGTCACTTAGTTTTGATGAGTTCCTGATTTGCAAGTAAAGTGCCAGTGCAGCCATTGAGTGTCAAGCCTTTAGGGTCCTGGTCTGGTCATGGCTGTCCACTTGATCAGGATCTGCAGTATCCACCAGCATCCAGGGGCCCTTCTGGGCTGTGCTAAAAGTTGAATCTGCAAGGTGGAAGAGAAGGAGGAACCTAAGGATGAGCATAATGTTCATTAATTAAGGCTTGAGAACAGGAGTTAGCCCAACCTTGGGGGGTTTTATTGCTTTTTACTTGGTCAAACTTCTACAGCTTCAGCTGTCTCCTGCAGTTGGCTGTTGCTGAGACAGGTTGGTGTAAGCTATAGGCTTTTTTTGTGTGTGTCTAGACCACATATGGGATCGTGTTATTGTTGCTTCTGGGGCCAGCTGAAGAGAACAAAAGGCTTGTGAAGTTGAGGAGGCTTCGTTTCGTGTCACACAGCCCATCTGTTTACAGTCTGCCAAACGGGCTAAGGCATTGCAGGAGCTACTGGCTGGGAAGGGAACAATGCAATTTAATAACCCGGAGTTTGTTAGAGCAGAACAGGGTTTAATTGGTATTATATAGACATAGAGGGGAATTGCTCCCTCCTCTACTTGCAGCTGAGTTCTTTGGGGCTTTCGTCCCAAGAGCATGAAGCCAAATCTGTCTCTGAAGCAGGCAGCTGTGTGACAGCATCCCAGGCTGCAGAGCAAAAAGTGGTGCCAGGAATGTCCTGTTCTGGTCTTCCAGTTGTGGCCTGAAAGCTCTGATGTGTTAGCACTGTCTCTGCCTGACCTCCTATGATTTATTTCCCTTGCTGTCTGCTTGTAGATAAAGAACAGGTTTCATCAGAATAAAGGAATCTGAAGCGATCTCATTTCATAGAATCATAGAATTGTTCAGGCTGGAAGAGATCATCAAGTCCAACAGTTAACCCAGTGCTGCCAGGTCACCACCAAACCATGTCCCTCAGCACCACATCTCCATGGCTTTTAAATCCTTCCATGGATGGGGACTCCACCACTGCCCTGGGCAGCCTATTCCAGGCCTTGACAACCCCTTGTGGGGAAGACATTTCTCCTCATGTCCAACCTAAACCTCCTCAGGTACAACTTGAGGCAATTTCCTCTTGTCCTGTCACTTGTTCCTTGGGAGAAGAGACTGATCTCATCTGGTTCCAGCCTCCTTTCAGGGAGTTGTTGAGATCGAGAAGGTCTCCCCTGCTCCTCCTTTTCTCCAGGCTCAACAACCCCAGTTCCCTCAGCCTCTCCTCACAAGACTTGTGCTCTAGACCCTTCCCCAGCTTTGTTGCCCTTCTCTGGCCACTCTCCAGCCCCTCAATGTCTGTCTTAGAGTGAAAAAACCCCCCAACACAGTAATGAAAAAGAGGAGAGAAAAGCTGTTCTGTGTTTGAGGGCACCTTAAAAAGCTTGTGGCATTGGAGGCTTGGCATTGCCTCCCTTATCCTTCCATCCTAAGATTATTTTTATTTTCCTTGAAAAGAAATGGCAGTGACAGCAGTGAGCTTGCAGCCACTTGAGGGGGACCAGGGATGAGAGAGAACAGGATGCCTGCTGTGATCTTTCCGTGTTCATGTGGTCTTCCTAACTGTACTTCTCACCATCTCTGCCAGCCTCACAGTTACTATTCAGTTGCCTTGCCGGACTGCCTGCGTGCCCAGGAGCACATACAAGGGGAGCTGCAGCTGTAACCGAAAGCAACCACCATTTTCTTGAAGGGGGGAGGGTTTGAAGCTACTGAGCCTGTCAACCTTCAAAGTACGGTTGAGATCAAGAGGAATTCAAGTGAGCAATGCATCTGGGAGGTGAGGAGCACAGGCTTCTGGCTCTGTGCTGGATTCTCTCCGTGCCCAGCAGATGTGAGCGAGTCGTGGCTGTGTGCAGGGCTGCAGCTGGGGTACGGTCCTCGACACCGCTCAGGCTGAGCTCTGCGTGGAAATCCAGGCATGAATACAATTAGCTAATCCGTTCTTAATCCAGTGCTGGATTAAGAAATGAACAGTTTCATAGTTTACGAGGATATGAGGGTGATGTCAGTACGATGCCTCCAGGTAGTGTCATTTGGGCTGATGGCCTTTTGTGATGCGACTGTTTCCCTCTGCAGGCTACGGGGGAGTCACCTCTGAGGAGGTGACTAAGCAGCATCTTATCCCACATGACCCAGGTTAGCTGGGGAGACTGACCTAAACCCATTGACATTCATCATCCTCAAAGCAGTCCTCTTCAGGGGGCTTGAAGCAGAGGCCCTCACGCTCTGGCCTGTCTGTCTGCACCCACGTGCTGCTGCCGGTGCCTAAACTGGACTGTGGGAGGGAGCGTGAGAAATTAGCTAGTCTGCTGCCAAGGCAGGGCTGGGTGCCTGCAAGCTAGTCCTGACAGGCAGCTGTCTCACCTATTTTTAGCAATTTGCTGGTGGTGGAGAGAGCAGGAATGGAATAAATCCTCGCTGGCAGCTGATTGCAGCGTTCCCCTGTCCTTAACATCAAACGCTTTCTGCGTACGTATACATGTGTACACACAGACTTCTTCTTTCCCTGCTGTCTCTTCCTTTATGATGTCCTTAAGCACATGTCTGACGTGTTATCCTGTCCTCTCTGGACCAAGAGAACAGTCCTGCATTATACATTAGTTATCTCACCTTCCTCTTTTCCATCTTTCTTATAGCAATCTGACTTACTGAGGTCAGTTTTTCCCAAAGCGTGTTCTGGACCCTTAACCATTCTTGCTGCTCCCTGTCAGGTCTTTTCCAGTTGGTCCAGCTCTTCCTTGGAGCACACCATCAGTAGCCAAAGGCGCTTTCTGTTGGGATGTTTCTGCTGCTGGCTGCGGTGGAAGGAAGGATGTGCGCATCTCATGGACTATGCTGCTGTCTCCTTATGTTCTTGGACCTATTTTAGGCTATGGCTGGTATCCAGAGCTGTCTCCTCAGTCTAATTGTTCACATTCATCTCTGGAATCTGTCTTAATTTTGGTATATTCATTGCAGTTCTTGCCACAAATTCATTATCCTAATTTATGTCAGTAGCAAGTACCGTGAAAGATGAGGAAGGAGGCAGAGTAGTAAAAAGTCCTGTGAGTGGGGTGACATCCTGAAAAATTGGGCTCTGGGGCTTTATCATTTCTACTTAATTTCTTATTAAAGTTTCAGCTAATTTAGTCACTGAATATGTTTGAGCTGAGGCTGAGACAGAGTTCCTCACTGAAAGTACTCCTGATTCCTGGACATTGCCTTCTCTTATGAATATTGTGTCCAAGCCTGCCTTTGCAGTTTGCTGTTAAAGCCTAACGTTTTCAGTGGCTTTTGGACCTCACTTGAACCCCTCCAGATGTTTCCATACAGCGAGAGTGGCAACACCCCTCAACCGAAGAACGTATCTGTCAGGCAAGAGTCCTCTCTCCTGCTTCTTGTTTGGTGGCTCCTGCGTGCCCAACTTCTTGGTAGATCTCCTCCATTTCCTTCTGAAGCTAGCATGTGATAGCCAAGTACTTCTGCCTTCAGGATTAGATTAACTGAGCGCTGTTACCTCTGGCACAAAGCTTTGTTGTTGTAGCACGCTGTTCTGCTTCTGTCGCTCGAGGAAGAGAAATACTTCAAGTGAGGGACTGTGATTTCTCCAAGTGGAAAACCCGCGACTGTGGAGTATCGTGGCAGTGCTTGGTGTGAGTCCCAGGGTCCTTTGTGGGTGTGTATCCTATGGCTGAGGGTGTTTGCTAAATGAGAATTTAGCATTGAGTCGTCCTCTGTGGTATCGAGGTGGTTTTCTGGCGGGGGGATGATGAACCTAATCTTACCCCTGATTGTTGGCTTTCTCCAAGGAGTAAAAGAAGAGATCACCAAGTAGATGGTAGATGTCTTTGCCTCGAATTCAATTCACTGGGGAGGACAAGCAGCCCTGAATAGACTGGGGGGGTTGAAGCATGGCAGCTAGGATCCGGGGCAGGTGTGCTCCCTGGAGAGACGCTGGCAGCTAGTCTTGGCCCACATTGAAGGCAGTCTTTGTATTTTCATTACCCTTTTGTGCAGAACAGGCGTTGCCATTGGAAGTCGGCCTCGTCAAAGAAGGAGGTGGAGATTCTTCGCTTGCTGATGGCAGTCCAGCATGGTGGCTATTTCTGGAGCTGTGGGGTTTTTCTGGCTGTACTTGTGACACCAGCGTTGAAACACTTACTTTATGTGGGCACAGTACGGAAGCTGCAGATGTTGGAAGCCAAGGGTTTTGACAGAGGATGGCTGTGCAGGATGCAAAATACACAGAGTAGTGGGTGTACATGGAGAGCAGAGCCTTCACTGGTTAATTCACTGAGTAGTTTGGACTGCGGCCTGGAGGTGAATAGCAGGTCCTGTTGAAAACCTTGTTTGAGAAGCAGGCTGCAAACTTTGCTTTTATTCTCACAGCTCCTTTTGCTCGCGTGCTGCTGATGGGATGGTGATCTAACTGTAGAGCAGAGTTAATTACCTGGGTGAAGTGGAGGTGGGGGGCAGAAAAATGCGACCGCATTCAGCCAGCCTACGTCTGCATCACTGTGGCCAACTGGCTTGACAGGGTGATGGATTGAAGGAATGCGTAGGATTTGCAGAAAATGTTTGATTCTGAATTTCATCCATCTCTTCCCTGGTTTGCTAGCTGTCAGTCAAGCGTTACAGGAGCAAATCTTTCCTGATGGAGCTATTCTCTGGCATGTTTAATATGGAATAGCTTGGTTGTGTAGATAAACAATCAGTTTTCTACTGCTTTGCTGTCCCCAGGACCTTCTCCCAAGAGATTCTCTCAGGGCTGATTAAGGCTGGTGTCCTACCTACACAAGGGCTTTCCTTGTCAGCCCTGCTGGTGTAGCTTCAGCTGGCAACAGCTTGTTCTAGCAAACTGTGTATCGACCAAAACCACAACTCTGGAAGCATGTGTCAGTGCTGATAAAACTGTCAGGAAAGGCTTCAGGAAAGGTGCCAGTGTGGACTTCGTGCTCCAAGAGGTAGATGAGCTGCCTGGCTCTCCTAGGGAAATAATTTCCCTATCTTCAGATGCTTGTGGAGCACTCGGGTTTGGATCCTGTCTCTGAAAGTTTGGTTCAGTGGAGGTCTTGAAGATGGTGCTTTGAGATAAGACTTATGAAAATGTATCAGCAAATAAAGGCTCAGGACCTTTTCAGAAAGGCAAAGCTGGGCTTTGCGTGGAAAGACATGATTAGTACTGCTCTTCACCAAGCACTTGTGTCTTTTATTAACTAAAATCCTTGTGGTGGAGTTATATTTTGTCCCAGCATGGACCAGAAACCTCTGAACTGCTTTAACCTGGCCGTAGTGCCGTGGGCTATTGCATTTCAAAGCAACGTTGGCATCTGAGGGGTTGTTCATGTACTTTTTGGTACTTTGCTGAGGTAGTTGTCATGATGTGAGCAAAAGTTAATTTGCTTTCATCACGATTCACTCTATTCTGAAGTGTGTTCTTTGGGACTTTATTCCAGAATAATGAAGTTTTTGCTTCCCACTGGTACTGTGGAAGGGTTTGAGTTCTTTAGCCCTTCCCCATCTATGACTGTGACTTAGTGAATTAGTGCATGCTGGTAAGGACTGAGTTGTCGTTTATTTTGGCAGCATTTAAATGAACTGAAGGAGCACCTACCCTCATTTCTTTTTCATGGGAGGTGATGTGCTGGGATTGCTGCAGAGCTGGTATTCCTGGGGAGGCAGCCACAGACTCGCCTCTGTTAAGTTTTACACACCATGTCTGTGCTTTTCCAGGAAACTGGTGGAATGAAAGCCTTCTGAGGCTTGGGAGACCTCAAAAATCTTGGTTTGTTGTTGTTTTCCTTCCAAGGCAGCCTTTCCTGAATAAACTCAGGCAGCTGTAAAAGACTGTGTCACAGTTACAGGCAGTACCAAAGTACCAGCCTTCAGCTGAAGGCAGCTGGCTAACGAGTGGCACCGAGCTGTGTGCGAGCCCCCTGCCCTGTGATTAGTCCAAATTAAATCACTGGGGATGCAAAGTCAAGGCAGCTTTGCTGAAGTCACAGGCGGGCGAGGACATTTGCCTGAGCTGTTTGAGCCCTTGAGAAGGAGAAATCCTTTCATCAAACCTTTCGCTTTGTTGCTTGTGACACATTAGTGTATCCTAAAGAGATTATGAATTCCCTGATGCTCATGTGGTCTGAGCTCTGTCTGGTTATAAACCGCTTTATGTGGGAAACCATAGCTCTGTTTGGCGGATGGATTTACCCCATTTGTTGTTGATCCACCCTATTGGCAGTTGCAATTCCACCAGCTGCTCACTGCTTACGTGATTTTGAGTGGAGTCTTGGTCAACAAACAGGGCCACGGGAGATCTCTGTATCTGAACAGCAAGGGAAAAGGAGCCCTTTGCTCTGCCAGAGTTGCATTTCCAGCTTGAGGATAGACCACTACAGCTTTTGTGGTCACAAATCCAGTAGGGTCGAAGTTTAGAAGAGTCAGGGGTGGAAGAGGGAAATAAAACAGCCTGTCACCTGCTGGAGACAGAATATAAATCAGCTGAACTGAAACCAAGAGGCTCTTCTTTCTGAATCCTGCAGTGCTGATGGTAAAACACATTTTTATCACTTTCATATAAATCTTTCAGGGGGGAGTGGGGGTGGAAGTTACTGCTAGAGAAGGCACGGTGTGCCCTTCCCAACCTTTCCTGCACGGGTGGTTTTTGGGGAGGGGGTACGATAACTGACTGAGTGATTTGCTCTGGTGTTCTTGGACTGGGAAAACTTACTGTGATGATTAGTTTGGGGTGAGGGGGAGAAAATTCGATTACAGCAGGGAAAAAGCTCACAGTGTTCCAAGGAGATTGATCACTTCTTTGCTTTTGCTTTGCAGTCCTCCACGCTGAACTGTAAGAAGTGTTTTATTTGGGGAGAGCCATCTCTGCAGCCTTAGCACCCCTCTCAGCAATTCCCAAACCCCTTGTTTTCTTTTCCCTTGCACAGAGCCTACGCGGAAGACTCGTCCTCTGTAAAACACGATCCGAGGACAGAGCCGAGTGAGAAGGTGAAGCACGAGGAAGAGGAGGAGGAGGGCAGCAGCAGCGAGGGTAGAAAGGCCGTTGCATCGGGCGACGAGGAGGCTCAGCCACAAGGGAAGAAGAAGAAGCGTTCTGGGTTCAGGGACCGGAAGGTACCAACCTTGGGCATGTTAACAACTGCAGCCATTGCACTGCAGGGGAAGAAGGGAGGAAATTTGCAGAACATCTTATTCGTACTGTGGTGAAGCACGTTGTTTAATCTGGCCACTGCTCTGTACTTGTCTTTATTTTCTGAGGGACCTCACTCTTTTGGGAACGTGCTTTCTTGGCATATTGCCTTCAGTTTCTTTAGGTTGAAACTTGTGTATTGGGAAAGCACGAGACACTGATCTCTGAAATGGAGCCATCCATTCCCATCTGCAGTTGGATGTCTGAAAAGTGGCTCACTGCGAAATCAAGGCTCCTGCCCCAAAGACTGTTAGGATGGTGTGTGCAAAGTGGGGAATCGGTGCAAAAGCTTTAAAACCATCGAGGTCATCCATCAGGATGAACTCTGAGTTCATCTGTTTGCCTGTGAGCATGTGCAGTGTATGTGGGAAGAAGTAGAGGATGAGTGTGGAAGGGAGGGTTACAGGAAAGCCATACTTTAATTTTGCCTTCAATTAATTATTTTTTAAGCATAGCTGTTGAAACATCAGCCTCACTCCTTCGTGGTTAGGGTTGCCTCTCTTGATGCTTATGCCTCCTTTTCAAGAGGAGGAGGGAAGCTTGCATAATGAACTATATCATCAACTTGTGACCACCTTCACCGTTGGGCAATCCTGAGAGCTCTGGGCTCCTGAACTATCTGACAGCTCCTTTGGTACTATCTATAACCAATGTTATTACAAGATGTACGAGTTGGGCTGATGGAGAGTCCTGTACCTGAGAGCTGGCAGACAGTGGTGGTTTATTTTTTTCTAAACCTGTCTGGATGTCAGTTTTATTGGGCTGTGTTTGCTGATTTAATGTCTTTGCAGTACCACAGAGGAGAATGGGAGTATATGCTCTTCACAATTCCTTTATGTATGATTTGCTCCTGATAATTATTTTTTAAGTCTGTATCCTGGAGGCTGCATCTCATTAGCTGTTAAATTGTGGATGGTCATATATAGTGGCTTAACAGCTTTCCATAAAAAGTGAAGAGTTGTGTCATTTGAAGTTGCTGAATCATATTCCTTTCTTGGTTAGAGGAGATTATTACACAACTTGAAATTTCAAGTGCCTTGTGGTATTTGGGGCTCCGAACTCTCCCTGTTGTGATGTGCTGGTGGCAGCTCAGTGAAATTGTGTTGTAAGATACTACGCTGAGATATTCAGAATTGCCCAGGAATTAGGGGTTCTGGGCTCTTGCTAATTTTATTGGCAACTGGGTGTCAGGTCCCCTGGCAGCTTCAGCAAAGAGTCAGCTCTTGACAGCACCTCTGAAGGAAAATGGGTTGTTTTTTCCAGTGTCAGCAAATGGAGGCAGGTTACAAAGAGCAAAGAAGCGATCCACCTTCATCCATGCTCTTACTGTAAAAAAAGATGGTTTATTGTTAAAGCAAATGGAGTGATTGGGTTTTTTATCTTACGTGGCTGGTTGCTTCTGTTTGGGAAAGTCAGAGAAGGTTTGTTTGCAAGTGAGGACTTTTATTCCAGTTGTTAGGAGACGTGCCTGTGTTGACCAGCTCTTTCCTTCCCGTAGTAGGCAGGGAGAAATGTGGCCGTGCTTTCCAAGCAAGATGTGAGCCAGGCATGGAGGGTGCCCAAGAAGGTCCGGTGGGAAGGACGTGCAGCCTGGATCTTTTCTCAGTCCACAGCCTGCTGCCTTCCTCCTACTCGGGAGCAGCAATTCCAGCGAGGGGAGCACTGTTTAACACAGACCTCACAATCTTTTTTTGCCAACTTCAGCCCTTTTCTCTCCGGCCTTAAGATGGAATGGACCTTCCGTGAGCTGAATGCCAGCGTCCCTTTTGCTTCGTTTAATGCTGGATGTAACCGGTAGTCTCCCGGGTTCTGTGTTTGTTTGAGCAGCTCTGTCGTGTCCTGGGCTTGGTGTTTGATCTGTGGTTGCCCTAGTGAGTCATCTCCCGAGGTATGTTTGAACGTTTCCAGCTCAGATGACAGAAGGAAGGTGTGCCCCAGCTCCCGACTTAGAATTAGGGCTGCTCCCAGGATGTGCTGCTCTGCTAATCAGTTGTGTAGCAACGAGGGAGCTCCTGACTCATTCTATATGTTTATTTTTTGTGTTTGTTTTTTTTTTTTAAACACCACCCACAGTAAAAAGCTTTCCAGCTCTTCCCATAATTACTTGAAAACAGTGTGGGTTCTTCCTTGAGTGAAAAAAAAAAATAAAAATTAAGCTCAGTTGAAAGCGTTTAACACTTGTTTATTATCCCAATGTTGCTTTTAATGAAGTTGATGATTAGCAACGAAATAATAAATTAGGCATGACATGGTTGTGCTGGGTAGTGATTCAGTGAAGAGGAAGTTCAAATGAAATCACTCAGCATCTGCTGAGGCTGGTTCTGGGGCACGTGTTGCCTTGCAGCCTGCCCAGTGTGTAGGTCCTGACCACATAAGGGAGGAAAGGAGAAGGTTGTTTTGAGTGCTTTTCATTGTAAGAAAAGGAATGCTAATGAATTTACCCTGCTAAGATGTGGAGCTGGGCTGCTGGAGTTCCTGTTCTGACGCATGGTCGGGGAGGCCTCCGTAGTGCTCTGGAAATTAATTGAGATGTTAATTTAGACCTTTATTTTCATGTCTGCGCAGGGTTTGTCTTGTGTTTTGTTTTGTTTCCCCTTTTAACCTGAGGCTTGCCATAAGCATTGACCATCTCAACAGCAGCTTTGTTCTTGTAGAGCAATAGGGATTGCTTGCTCATCTTTCACCCCTGGTAAATACTGTATTAATAAATGCCAAAAAGGGATTTTTTCCCTTTTGGTCACAGAACCTTTCTGGAGGCCCCTGGTTACATGAAGCTGCAGTTCTGGGGGCAGGATGAGGATTTTTGGCCGGTCTCCGCTGCAGTGAGGACTCATGTGAGAGGCTGTGGGAGGAAAGACTTGTCTGGGATGCTTTTATGTCCAGATTGTTTCGAAGTAGTGTCCAGAAAACCCCTGACAAACAGTGGTGTGTACACCCAAATACATACACGTGTGCTTTTATCTCCACATTTCTGTAGCGAGATCAGAGCACCCAGATTTTCACCTGCTTTGTGTTTAGCACCCAGTCTTGAGTAAGTGAGTTGTTCCCGTTTGTAGGGTCTTGGTCATTCCCTCCCCAACCTGGCTTCGTGTTCAGTCCTGCCTTTGAAGTCAGAGGGATGGGTTGTAGCATATTTGTTAGGGTTTGCCAACGGTTTAGATCATTTTAGAGCAAATGAGGTAATTGTGAGTTCAGCTGTGGAGGGAAAAAGGACGAAATGTGGCTGCATTTGCTCACTTTTTGCAGGGAAGTCTGAGGGAGAAGTGTGATTTTGATCGTCATGAAAACAGCCTGTGAGATGCTAAACAAGCATTTGAGATTCTACGTTTTTGCTCTAGGTTGTGAATTATTTAATACTGTAATTCTTCATAATTTTTCAGGTTTGTATTTGTCCTGAAACCTGTGGGTTTGTGTATGTCACAGCTAATTGCTGGAACGCAAAGGGTGCAAATAATTTAAACTAATGGTAACTTCCTATGAAACTCTGAGTAGTTCTAAATAATTGTGTTCACTTTGGGATCTGAAACTCCAGTTGCTTAAGAGGTAACGCCCGTTCCTTACGCTGCTTGGAGGGGCTGCTTTGACTTTTCATGGAGACAGTAGGTCAGCTCAGCTCTCTTCAGCCAGACGTGGCAGGCTTGGCATCAGAAGGTGATGGTCATTAAAAATCCTTCATTTCCTGCTTTGCTTGTCTCCTGCTGATCAAAGACCTAATGCGAAACAAGGCAGTCGCTTCTCCACCCGCTGCGCGCTTAGGTCTTGTTTTTGTAAAGGCATTCGTCTGCTTTGGTTGGAGGAGGGGGAGCCCAAGCCCAGTTCTGGATTTCTCGTGAACCCAGAAACTGCATGGAGACAAACCCCTGGGTTTGCAGATCTGTGCGGGGTGGTTGTGCTGCACTCTCGGGGAGGAGATGGTTTTTTCAGCCCGTGTTGTTATTAGGCTTTTGTGAGCCACGTCACGTGGATTTGGGAGCCATATGTGGCTTCTGAGCAACAGACTGACCCTCTGTGCATCCTCATGAGTGCCTGGTGGTCACTCGAGAACGCTTTTCATTCTGCAGTGTGTGTGTGTGGTAGGATGGCAAATGATCTCGGAGAGGGCCGTGTAGTCAATGGTTGCTTCGCTTCTGTTGCAAGTGAGGATCATGGTGGATTTGAGGGTGCAGCGTGGACCTGAATGGGGTGTTGGAAAATTGCTGTGCCCAAAGTCAAAGGAAAATGTAGACTGCTTAACATCAGTAAAGCAGGGGCCTTGAGGATTACCCTCATCTTGGGATAAGAAAGAACTGGTAGTGAAATTGCTGCACCGGTAAAGAGGAGTCTCGGTAAAGATGTCAGGTGAGGAGTAACAGCAATGCCCATACTCCAAACATGAGAAGAAAGCACTTGACAGCAGCAAGCCCATCGGCAGCATCTTAGCAAGGTCTTACAACAGATACAGGGCGAGGATCCATTGCAGATGTGAAGTCAAATGGGATAAAATGAAACATGGTTTTACTGGCAGAAATATCAGGACTGTTGTCTCCGGTGCATCAGTGGAGTTGTGGAGTAAAAGAAGGGCAACTTACCTAGCTGGTTTGAAGGGAAGCATTTGATAGTGCCTTGCAATAAATGTTTCCAAGGCGTGGAACATTAGGAGTAATGCAAAGTCTCATGCAGACAAGTGCTTTAGCTGAAAGCAGGTTGTGTTGAAAGGGTGCTGTGGATGGAAGAAGCTGCTGGTTGTGGTCTGTGGTGTCTGCTCCTCACTCTGATCCTGAGCTTGATTCTGGAGTTGGTTTTATTTGTCTTGATTGAAGGTAAAAAATACTTAATTATGGTTTTGGCTGATCAAGTTGTGTGGCATGTTATTTATGAGATCAGGTCACGCTACAGGAGGGAGCGAGGTTCAGCTGACAGACAACTTGTATCTTTGCAATAAAACAATTGATGCCCTTATCTTGGGAGGACCTCATGGGCTGATACCATAAAAACAGGATTAGGTTTCTTGATGATAAATGCAAAGGCTAGTAGCAAAAGGGACTAGGCACAAAAATGTTCTTCTGTGCAGATGGCTACTGGAAAGAGGGAGCTGGTTGTTTCTGGGACATTCCTGAATTACAAAAAAAAAAAAAAACCCTGATAATGCTAGGAAGAGGGGGGAGAATGCTTTAGATATTGTCCTTATAGATATTGTCACAGCTGGTTGTGTTTGCTGGAGGTCTGAGCTGGAACAAATGAAGAACAGACTTTGCTTTCCCCTAGTTGCTTTATCGAAGCCCAGCTTGGGCGATTGAAAACCTTTGACTTGTTTTATGCTAGAAACATGAAAAACTAGAGAGGGTGTTTTCTGCCTGATAAACATCAGGGTGGAGAAGTTGTTCCAAGTGAAAGGACAAGGCTTAAACCCAACCAAAGCCATAAATGGTCTACAGCTGTCTTGGCAGTACCCTTGATCTTGCCTGTTCTCTTTCAGCAGATCATTGGCTGGTTTGGTTTGTATTTTTTCTGCCGTGGCCCTTGGCCAGCAGGACTGCAGGTTTCAAGCACATTGTGTTGAGCACGGTGTATAACGCACGAATAAAAAGCTGAACTAAGGCGGCGAGTTTTCTTCCCTAATACATAATGAAGTGTAGGTCTTTGTGCCCTTCTCCTCCCTTGTGGCCTTACAGTGTGATTTTGTTTATAAAAGCTTTCTGTTCTCTTTGATTAGTTCCAGTCGTGTCTTGGGTAAAACGCTCCTAGGTAGAAAAGAATCACTACTGGCGGAGTTCGCAAGTGGCAGGTTGGTGTGGAGAGGAGGGCTGAGTAACAAATGTTTCTGCAGAATTTTGCCAAGGTGAGAGAAAAGAGGAAAAAATGAGGTTGGGTGGCTGAGCAACCAGCTGCAGCTCCAAGTAGTTTTTTCCAAGACTCAGCTTGAAAGTGAAGTGCTCTCCCAGCTCTCCGAAACTTTTTGCTATTCATTCATCTATTTCTATATTTTATTCTATTTCATTTATTAATCACAAATCAGACCCTTCAACGCTGTGGTTAAAAGGTTGAGCTGCTTTAGATTCACAAAAGCGATGCTAGTGCTGGTTTTATGCTTGTGTTGAAAAGTGCCTTCAGGGATTTTGTTCATTTAATTAATCTGCCATCACAAAGAGTCAAAACTTACCGACAGTAAAGACTCATAGCGTTTGTTCTTAATTCTGGGACCTCAGGAGCTGATACTTATCATTTTTCTGATAGTTGAAAGGCTGAGGATGGGAGGGGGTTTGACCCTTTCAGCATTATTTCTTTCAAGCATTGTGTGGCTGCACCTGACTTTGTCCTGTGGCAAAACCTTCAGAGTAAGGGTGGCTGCTGGTGTAGGTGTCGGGGGAGGAACCGTCCCCATCTAATGCTGCTCACATTTCATTTCCAGGTCATGGAATATGAGAACAGGATCAGAGCCTACTCCACGCCGGACAAAATCTTCAGATACTTTGCCACTTTGAAAGTCATAAATGAACACGGTGAATCGGAGGTCTTTATGACGCCACAGGATTTTGTGAGGTCGATAACACCGAATGAGAAACAACCGGAAAGTAAGTGATGGGCACGTGGTAACTGGGGGAGCTAATACCAGGAAGGGAAATAAACTCTCCAGGCTCTGTTTGCCTGATCTTTATACTTCCCATCCAACAGCTATGTTGTCGTTCTTGTTACGTAGAGAGATGTGGCACAGGAGGGGGGTTGCTGTCTGATTTGGCTGCTGCCACAGCCAAAGAAAGGGATGCTCTAAAACCACGTGTTACAGTGACGTCTCGATGTGCAGAAGGATAACGGAGGTATAATGAATGAGGCAGAAAGCTACCAGTGCAGCCATGCAGGAGCCACACTTGTCTGTCCAGTAGAGCCTGCAGTGTGTCCGTGCTGGCTTGAACCTGGCCAACGGTCCACAGCGCTGCCAAATAAAGGTGATCACTCAGATTTGGAAGTGTTGGTCATGGTGTGCTTCTTGGCAGCTTTGGGCCCAGAATTTCTAGGGCTGGAAAGCACCTCCTGAAGCTAACTATTCTATTTCTATGCTCCAAACCCAAAATGAGCCTAATCCTTTCCATGTTGCTTGAAGTGCTATTGCAGCATAGTAGGTCCCATTGGCATGAGCCCTTGACAAGCAGATGAGATGACTTTCTTGGATATTTAATAGTGAATCAGAGTTCTATTATTCTGTTTTGTGAATCATGGAACATTTTGGGTTAGAAGGCACCTTTCAAGGCCATCTAGTCCAACCCCCCTGCAGGGAGCAGGGACAGCTGCAACCAGAGCAGGTTACTCAGAGCCCCAGCCAACCTTACCTGGAATGTTTCCAGGGATGGGGTATCAATCATCTCTCTGGACAACCTGAGCCAGGGTCTCACCACCCTCAGTGTAAAAAATGTCTTCCTTCTCTCTAGTCTAAATTTTTCATATTTTAGTTTAAAACCATCACCCCTTGTCATGTCACAACAGGCTTTGCTGAAAAAGTCTGTCCCCATCTTTCTGACAGACCCCTTTCACTACTGTAAGGCCACAAGAAGGTCTCCCCGGAGCCTTCTCTTCTCCAAGCTTAGCAACCCCAACTCTCTCAGCCTGGCCTCACAGCAGAGGGGTTCCAGCCCTCCCATCATTGCTGGGGCCTCCTCTGGCCCTGCTCCAACAGGTCCCTGTCTCTCCTGTGCTGAGGACTCCAGAGCTGGACCCAGCACTTCAGCAGGGGGTCTCTGCCTCCACTAAACACTCTCCATTGCCTCTAATCCTGTTCGCTGAAGAGAGCTCAAAAACCCTCCCATCACCTCACTGTCCACAACATCACAGCAAAGAGCTTCCAGCCTTCTTCAGAAGCCAAACTGACTGAATGCAAAATAAAGCTTGTTCATGATGAAACACAGTGCTAGGGAGAACTGATCTGAGGACTCGGAGTTTTACTTCTCTCGGTCACATCATCAGGATCAGTACTGTGACTGCTTTGGTTTCACAGGCAAGTTCTCACTCGTCTTTTTAAAAATACCCAACAAAACCAAGCAAGACTACCTACAAAAGGGCAGGTGGTTGTGGTATGGCAGCCATAGGCTAAAGGGAAAGGCCAGATTTCAATAACAGACATACCAGGAAACAGAATTTCAGAGGATACATAGGATCCCAGCAAACCATGCTTAGAGTTTTCTTCAACTGGACTCATTCAGTTTACCCTTTTGGTTTTGTCTTAAAATGACTAAGCTGCGTTGGGCCCAGATTGTGTGCACTGGATTTTAACACCAATTTGCGCAGCACACAGCTAAGAGACTGGCAGAAATTTTCCATGTTGTTGTTTCTCACACCTGAAACCAAGACTCCAGGCACAAGCGCTAATTAATCTTTCATCTTCCCAAAGAAATTTGTGAGCGCTGTAACTGCCTCAGGCTTGCTGAGTTAGATGATCACTGCACCGTGCAACGGTATTTTCACATGCCTCTCCAGTTCTCTGGCTCTTCTGCAGTAATGAAACCAGCAGGAATTCAGGTAGGGATGGGCCCGCAAAATGAGTCCTGACATTTCTTCTCACTCGTAACAAACAGCCCCACAAAAAGAAGAGGCAGTATCTGTTCAGAAAACCTAGCTAGCTTTCCTTTTTACAAGGCTATTTGTCACTCATTCAAAAAACTTATCATTAAGCTCAAGTTATTTGGTAAAAATTGCTAATTCAGTTAAGCCAAGCATATTCTGCTACTATCACACAGCACTTGCAGATGCAAACCTCAGAGCCTGAGAAGTCTTCTTTTTCTCCCCTCTTAATCAGAACCAATAGCTTTCTTTTTTCTAAGAGGAGATATTTTAAATTGTGGCTACATATTCTTTTGATGGTTTCAGCAAAGAGGAGCCAGGGGACACGACTCCTTTGGCAGAAGACCAGAGCTCCTATGAGCCTGCGAGGCACTTACCCACTGGGTGCTAAAAGCATGCTATGAGAAAGGCAAATTATCACATAAGTAGTCTGGGAAATTTGTCCCAGGTTGGTGTTTCCTGCTGCTAATTTAGAGTTTCGCAAGACTGGGAAGTTGATGGGACAGAGTCTCTGCTTCAGCCAGCAGGGAAGGTGACAGGATCACAGGTGGTAAAAGTTCTTTTCTTTGTTGAAACAGTTTTCTTTACTAACCACTCCTGCTGCTACACGAGGTTCTCTCTACAGTGAGTTTTTTCCAACCTGTCTCATATATGGTTTTTCACTGGTCTCAGTATGACCACCCAGATTTAATGGATATGGTAAAGGACCCTGTGGAATTGGGTAGAAAACAAAGGCAGTTGCCTGTGTCAAAAACATACCAATGCCCTATATCTGTTCCAGGGGAAAAAAAATAAAATAAATAAATTTTAAAGAGAGAGAATATGTCCTCTGAGATAAAATGGATGATTGTACTTCCAAAGATTGATGAGACTTGTAAAGAGAGAAAGCTCAGTGTGCGAGGCAGGTGCCATAAATAAAGGGACAGATAAAAGTTTACTCTGGCGGTAGAGCAGCACAGAAATGAATAATACAATTTTGTAGCTCCACACTCCACGGCTCCTTGGAAAATCACTCCCTGGAAGGTGACTGAAAAAAGCAAGCCTGCTGTCAGCAGGCTAAGGGTAGAATAAAAGGTCTGCACCTCTGGTTTCGGTCCTGCTTTCAACTTTCTGCAATCTGCTGTCGACTGTAGGTGGCCTCGCTCCAGGTCTGCCATGCGTGGGGCTTGCAAAACTGGAGAGATTTCCTATCAAGAAACTCAGATTTGATGGTGCCTTGTGAGGCCCTGGTGCAAAGGGAAGGGCAGAGGAGCCCAGAGAAAGGAATGTGGAAGATTACAGCTCTGTCTGGGGGATGGAGGTCATGTCAGAGGGATTGAGTTAAAATCTTTTAGGCTGAATAAGCATGTAATGAACTGGTCTGAAACCAGGGTAACAAGAATGGGTGGGCCTTAAAACTAAAGGACAGGATGACGTTGAAGGTAAAAGTAATCAGAAACAAAACACATCAATTAAGAGCAGTATCTAAAGACAGTCAAATTCTGTCAATTTATGTAGATAATGCCTCATTCTGGCTTATTAATGTAAATCAGAGACAGATTTGGACAAAGATCAAAACATTGAGGTGTCCCTGATGTAACCTGTTTTGATTTTAATACTACAAAACACACCTCCAGGAGGAGAAATTAAATGTAAATGTAGGGCCACCTTAGTGTAATGAATTAGGTAACGGATGGAGCATGAGTAAGAGGATATATGTGATGTAAAATCCCCTAACCAACCAGTATCTAGTTTCTCTGTTATTTGTACTGTATATAAACTGCTGCTGTTTGGGCTCCCGGGGGCTGGGTTTGAGATTTATCACCCAGCACCCGTTTCTGCAGAACCAAAACAAAGCAAACACCTCGACTCTGTGTCCATTGGCTTCGCACACCAGAGACAGGACCCTTTTTTTGTGACTAAATAGGTGGGGTTGGTCACATTCAGTAGCTCAGTCTCAACTTCAGCCATAGTAACTTGCTTGATATAGAAAGGACTCATTTTTGGGCCTTACCACTCTCCTCCCTCCCAACTAAGTGACATAAACCAGGGAGAGCTCAGCTTAACCGGCAGAAGCTAACCCAGATGCTGCAGAGATTAAGAAGGGGTTTCTTTCTAAGAATAACTTTTTAAATGCATTTCTCAAGCTTATCTTTTTGCACTGTGGTAGCATTGTTACAATTCTGTTTTTTAAGCAGCTGTATTCTTTTTTTTATAAAAATGAGCAATAAAGCCAACTTGAAGCAACTTCATGAACAGCAAGGGCTTCATTCAGAGCAATCCTACCTCCTTGCCTTGTTCTTTGAAGAAAAGTGGAAAATAAAAATGCTAAACTTTCAAATGGCTTTCACGTGGTAGATATATTGATGTGCTGATCAAACAGGATAAGGTTTTTCTCTAATGAAAGCTGTTTTAACTCAGCACATCATTAGCAATTCCTAGATTTATTTTCACCTTCCACAAACGTTCATACTGCCGGTGGTGGTGATGGTTGATACCTTCCATAACACTCAAACAGAAGACATAAGGAAGTACTTTTCAGAGTAAAATCAAAACACAAATGAATAAATGTATCTGACAGTAATGCCCCCAATAAAGACATCAGAAATGTGGCTGTGGCTCCCTACTACAGATGGCATGAACCTCTCTGCATGGAAGAGTTAGTTGCACCATGCAGGCAGAAGCTCACAGAGTTTTCACATATATCCTATGATCTCACACTGGTCTTTCTTTCTCTACACAATCCATCACTTGTGTGTTTCTGCAGACCATGAAGGCTATGATGACACTGCTGCCACAATGCACTCCAAACAAGGCTAAAAGGGAATTCCACAATAACAAGCTGATACAACCACTTTGTGCTTTACAACACCGCAACATACTGTTCCAGTGACAGTGATGCTTTGATAGGTCTTTCAGATTAAAAATAGTCATCTTTGAAGATGATGTTCTGAGAGCTGGAACCTTTCTGTTGTGAGGCCAGGCTGAGAGAGTTGGGGTTGTTCAGCCTGGAGAAGAGAAGGCTCCCAGGAGACCTTCCTGTGGCTTTTCAGTACTTAAAGGGGGCCTCTCAGAAAGCTGGGGAGGGTCTTTTTATCAGGGCCTGGTGCGACAGGGGTGATGGCTTTAGAGGAAAAGTTAAGAGACTTAGACTAGATATAAGCAAGAATTTTTTATGTGGAAGATGGTGAGATTCTGGCCCCGGTTGCCCAGAGAGGTGGTTGATGTCCCATCCCTGGAAACATTCCAGGTGAGATTGGCTGAGGCTCTGAGCAACCCGCTCTAGTTGCAGCTGTTCCTGCTCCCTGCAGGGGGATAGGACGAGATGGCCTTTAAAGGTCCCTTCTAACACAAAGCACTCTGTGACTCCATGACTCTATGGCTTTTAAGTACCAACCTGTTACATTGTACTTAAAATCAATGTTGACACTACAGTGCCCATGAAGACGTGGCTTAGAAACCACAGGTAGACACAATACGCCAAAGGCAAATTTGTTGGGTTTTTTTGATACTGATAAACGAGCCCACGACATGTAACTGCTGTGTTTTAGCAGGGACCATGACAGTCTGACACTTCACAGAAAAGCCACGTCAGCAATGCCCAGTGCTCTGAACAGGCATGGGTACTCCAAACTCTAAACACGTAATAATGTAAAGGGAAAAGAAAATTAAAGAAGTCTTCAAATTACCTAAAAATTACTCATTCTCTCTGACAGAAGAAATTCCTCACCAGCTTGTTTTACTAGTTTAGAGCCACCACTGGCTTTTTCAGATGTTCCTATTATACAGTAATAGTTATGACCCAGATGTCTTTATAACCACAAGTCTTAAAACCAATAGATTCAGCCAAATCTGAGAGGAGCAACATCTTTCAGCATTTTTGTTTTGTTGTTTGTTTTTATTTTCCCTATACAACTAAAGCTGGTGATACATCAAACATTTTAACCTGACCACATCCAAGAAAACATTTTAAGTGATGTTCAGTATGTCTTAATGACCCTTTGATTTCAAACAGGCCACATTAAAAAGACTAACTTCACTCAAAATACAATGGGGCTTCACACAGTTAACAAGGTCATGGACTAAAGAGAAACCACACATTCTGTATTTTTAAAAAGTGTGTTTTCTGTACAACAGCTTGAGGAAATGGAACCAGAAAATAAACCCTTCACTTTGAAACTGATTTTACTGTCACTGGTACAGTAAGAAAAACCATTACACCACATACTACTGGCACGTGACTCTGCAAATAAAGGCAACAGATTAATATGTCCTCTTTCCAGCAGCCACAGCCACCAGTTGACAAACTGCTGATGTTTATTCCTTTCTCAAAATGCTTTCATTGGTTCAATGCTTTCACAACGCAAAATAGTATCTAAAAATTAGACCCTTATTTATGACTCAGACCAGTGTTGCTATCTGACTAAGAGTATTTAAGAACCATTGTGTTTCCGTGTATCATCCAAATATTGATAACAATTAAGTCTTCTTTTGATTATCCTGCTTGTTCACAAAGAATAAAGCACTGTTTCCAGTGATACAGGGAGAATGGCATGGGAGTGAAGTCCCTCTGTCCCCCTGCACTACCAGACTGCTTCACTCATGTTTCTAAGAGCCCTTTTGGCCACCATTTAACTAAAAGCTCTCACTGAGTTCTCCTTGGGCAGGCTTGGTGCTTTTTCATTCTCATCTTCGGGCCATTCCACTTCTTTGCTGCCTATCACAGTTCCCAATGATAATATCTCACTCCTTGCTTTTAGACTCAGAACCCAGCAAGACCCCCTCAGCTGTGACTCCCGACAAGTCTGGTTTGGCCACTATTGTTCCTCCAGGTATCTTGGCTGAAGAAAACCCCCATCCCAGTCATAAAATCATAGAATGGTTTGGGGTGGAAGGAACCTTTCAAGGTCATCTAGTACAACCCCCCCAGCAATGAGAAGAGAAAACCTCAACTAGAGCAGGCTGACTAAAGCATCATCCAACGTGACCTGGAATGTGTGCAGGGATACAGCTTCTACTGCCTCTCTGGGCAACCTGTTCCAGTGTCTCACCACCCTCACTGTAAAAATTTCTTCTTTATATCCAATCTAATTCTGCCCTCTTTTAGTTTAAAACCATCAACCCTTCTCCTGTTGCAACAGTCCCTGACAAAAAGACCCTCCCCAGCATTCTGACAGGCCTCAAGAAGGTCTCACAGGAGCCTTCTCTTCTCCAGGCTGAACAACCCCAACTCTCCGAGCCTGGACTCACAGCAGAGGGGTTCAAGACCTCCCATCATTGCTGTGGCCTCCTCTGGCCCCACTCCAACAGGTCCCTGTCTCTCCTGTGCTGAGGACTCCAGAGCTGGACCCAGCACTGAAGGGGAGAGTCTCACCAGAGCAGAGCAGAGGAGCAGAATTCACCCCCCTCCACCCCCAACCTGCTGCCCGTGCTGCTGGGGGTGCAGCCCAGGACACCATTGGCTTCTGGGCTGTGAGCATCCATTGCCTGCTCATGTCCACCTTTTCATCCACCAGCACCCCCAAGTCTTTCTCTAGAGAGCTGTTCTTCCTCTTCCCTTCATCTACCAGCCTGTATCGGTACTGAGAATGCCATTTGGTGTTATCACCACTACCAAAAGTCTCAGCAAAGTCTCACCCAGACTTCATCCCAGAAATATACAGGCAGCTTCTCACGTGTCTTGGGCTTCATCAGTTCATTAATGCAATGCCAGCCACTTTTGAATGTCCAAGGTAGCTGGGGAAAACCCTTTCATTTCAGTGCACAGCTCCTCCATTATTGCTGTCATGACTTATTCATCACCTCTTCAATACCTCTTTAGGGAAATATGACATTTAGATCAACAAGAACTGAAGACTAAAACACTGTCCTGCAGGAAGACCTAATGAAAGGAAACCCAGAGCACTCCAGCATAACGCATGTACTCTGCAGCCAGACCTAACGCTGGCTTTTAATGGACCCAGAATGTGCTTGAAGATACCCACCCCAACAGGGCAGCAGTGGCAAACAGGTTAAACTAGAGAAAAGGCACCAAGAGCAATGGAAATACAATTTCTTGACCATCTTCTCTTTCATAACTCAAGCTTCACCAATGTTAGAAAGTTTCTTGCCGTTTTGAGAAAGGCTCTCAAGTCACCACATCAATAAGCCATTTGTATCTTACATATCGGTCTAAATGTCTAATTTGGTATAAGGACACTTCCATTTAGTGTCTCACATAATGCAGGTGGGGAACGCAGACTGACAACTGAGGCAAAAAAAAGTTACCGAGAAATAGGTGACATTCTTTTAGGACATATGGAATAAGTTGTCAATGCACTCCTAATTAAATGTATGCACCCTATATTCACAGGACTTTATAGTATGCACAACTGCCACACGTTGTTTTGAGCTTCAATCGGGCTTGAAACAGACTCTCTCCTCTAGACCCTTCAATTTCTGCAGGGCTCAGAAGGACAGCATTCAGATTCAAACCCAAATCCCTATTGTTAAGCTGCCTCTCCAATTTTTGACTGGATGCAAGAACAAGATTAGCGGTTTTCCAGGCCCAGAGACACCTAACCTTGTCAGCATCTCGACATAAAAACAACAAAACGAGATAACACAACACCCCATGACAATCCATAATCAAGGCAGCAGCAAGTGAAGGTGCTATGGGCACTGGGTGCGCATAAAACCCTCTCTGCTAATCCCGTTCCCTTCCAAGGATGCTACAGAGCAGAAAGTAAATTCCAAACTGGGAATGATTGTTTAATTGTTTAAATTGGTGCTGTTTAACATTTTTGTCAGTGACACGGACAATGGGATTAAAGCACCCTCAGCAAGTTTGCTGATGACACCAAGCTGTGTGATGCAGTCAACACACTGGAGGGAAGGGATGCCATCCAGAGGGACCTGGATGGGCTAGAGAGGTGGGTCTGTGCCAACCTCATGAAGTTCAAGAATGCCAGGAGTAAGATCCTGCACCTGGGTCAGAGCAGTCCTAAGCACAAACACAGGCTGGACAGAGGATGGACTGAGAACAATCCTGCAGAGAAATACTTGGGGGTGCTGGTTGATAAAAAGCTCAACATAAGCCAACAATGTGTGAGTGCAGCCCAGAAGCCAATTAGTTCCTGGTTAACCAACCTGATAGCCTTCTATGAAGAAATAACCAGGAGGATAGATGATGGTAGTGCAGTGGATATGGACTATCTTGATTCCAGTAAAGCAACTGACACCATCTCCCACAGCATCCTTCTGGCTAAACTGAAGCAATGTGGTCTGGATGATCAGATAGTGAGGTGCATTGTTAACTGGTTGAAGGAAAGAAGTCAGAGAGCTGTGGTCAATGGGACAGAGTCTAGTTGGAGGCCTGTATCTAGTGGAGTCCCTCAGGGGTCGGTACTGGGGCCAGTACTGCTCAATATATTCATCAATGACCTGGACGAGGGAACAGAGTGCACTGTCAGCAAGTTTACTGATGGTACAAAACTGGGAAGAATGGCTGACACACCAGAAGGCTGCACTGACGTTCAGTGAGACCTAGATGGGCTGGAGAGCTGGGCAGGGAGAATTCCAATTAAATACAACAAGGGCAAGTGTAGAGTCTTGCATCTGGGAAAGAACAACCCCAGGTACCAGTATAGGTTGGGGATTGACTTGTTAGAGAGTAACATGGGGAAAAAGGACCTGGGGGTCCATGAGCCAGCAGTGTGCCCTCGTGGCCAAGTAGGCCAATGGCATCCTGGGATGTATTAGAAGGCGTGTCGTTGGTAGACAAGAGAGGTTCTCCTCCCTCTCTACTCTGCCCTGGTGAGAACTCATTTGGAATATTGTGTTCAGTTCTGGGCCCCTCAGTTCAAGAAGGACAGGGAACTGCTGGAAGGAGTCCAGCACAGAGCCACAAAGATGATTAAGGGAGTGGAACATCTCCCTTATGAGAAAAGGCTGAGGGAGCTGGGTCTGTTTAGTTTGGAGAAGAGGAAACTTAGGGGTGACCTCATTAATGTTTATAAATACGTGAAGGGCGAGTGTCAGAAGAATGGAGCCAGGTTGTTCTCTATTATGTCCAGTGATTGGACAAGGGACAGTGGGTGTAAGCTGGATCATAAGAGGTTCCACAGAAACATAAGGAAAAATGTTTTCACTATGAGGGTCATGGAGCTCTGGAGTAGGCTGCCTAGAGGGGTTGTGGAGTCTCCTTCTCTGGAGACATTTAAAACCCACCTGGATGCATTCCTATGTGACCTGCTCTCAGTGGTCCTGCTCTGGCAGGGGGATTGGACTTGATGATCTTCCGAGGTCCTTTCCAACCCTTAACATTCTGTGATTCTATGACTCTTTATCAGGGAGTGTAGTGATAGGATGAGGTAATGGTTTAAAACTGAAAGAGGGTAGATTTGCATTAGATATTAGGAAGAAATTCTTTACTATGTTGGTGGTAAGGCACTGGAACAGGTTGCCCAAAGAAGCTTTGGATGCCCCCCTCCCTGGAAGCATTGATGGCCAGGTTGGATGAAGCTTTGTGCAACCTGGTCTAGTGGCAGGTTTCCTTGCCCTTGTCAGGGGTGTTGGAACTAGATGGTCTTTAAGGTCCCTTCAAGCCAAAACCATTCTATGATTTCTGCAAAGCCTTCTACTTCAAAATATGTAATGATAAACCATAATAATTTCTCTGTTCTTCCAGGCAAGTATTCACAGTTTAACCCTTGTTGTCAAAGCATTACTTACTAGTGAGAACTCATCGCTGATTTTGAGAAATGACCATCAAAAACTGGAGGTAAGAATATGATAATTCATGGATTTACTCTTCATAAGATTTATTATGCTACTGAATCATTAATTTTCATTCATTACTAGTGAAGTGATTGTTACCTGTTGCAATGTATTATCCTACTCCCAAGAGAGATGGTTAATATTCAAACATTACCTCCTCCAAGCTCAAGATAAATGTATTCCCTTAAAAGAAAAATCAAGCACAGGGGGCAGGAGACCTGCATGGATAAACAGGGAGCTCCTGTAAACAATCAAATGGAAGAGAGGGTCTAGTTAATTGGAAGGATTATAGAAATGCTGCCAGGGTATGTAGAGACTCAACAAGAAAGGCCAAGGCTCTCGTGAATTTAGTCTCACCACAGAGATGAAAGAAAACAAGAAGAGCTTTTTCAAATACATCAATGTGAAAAGGAAGAGTACAAAAAAAGTGAGGCCACTGCTAAGTGAAGTGGGAGGCATGGTAACAGAGGATGCAGAGATGGCAGAGCTGCTGAATGCCTTCTTTGCCTCAGTCTTTGTTCCCAAAACCAGCCCTCAGGAACACCAGTCACGGGAAGTAAGAGTCACTGGAGAGAGGAAGACACTCTGCTAGTCAGTCAGGACTGGGTTAGAGATCACTTGGGTAAACTGAAAATGCACAAATCAATGGGCCCCGATGGGATGCATCCATGTGTGCTGAGAGAGCTGGCTGATACTGTTGCTGAGCCGCTCTCCATCATTTTTGAAAAATCATGGAGAACAGGAAAGGTGCCTAATGACTGGAAGAAAGCCAATGTCACTCCAATCTTCAAAAGGGGCAAGAGGGAAGACCCAGGCAACTACAGAGTGGTCAGCCTCACCTCCATCCCTGGAAAGGTGATGGAGCATCTCATTCTGGAGGCCATCACTAACCACATGGAAGAAAAGAAGGTTATCAGGAGTAGTCAACATGGATTTACCAAAGGGAAATCCTACTTGACTAATTTGATATCCATCTATGAAGCCATGACCAAATGGGTAGATGAAGGGAGAGCTGTGGATGTCATTTACCCTGACTTCAGTAAGGCTTTTGACACTGTCTCCCATAACATCCTCGTAGAAAAAATCAAGCAATGTGGCATAGACAATTGGTCCTGAGGTGGTTTGAAAATTGTCTCAACAACAGAGTTCAGAGGGTTGTGATCAGTGGCACAGAGTAAAGGTGGAGGCCTGTGGCCAGTGGTGTTTCCCAGGGATCAGTACTGGGGCCAGTTTTGTTCAATATCTTCATCAGCAACCTGGACAAGGGGATACAGTGTACCCTCAACAAGTTTGCTGGATGATACGAAACTGGGAAGGGCGGCTGATAACACCAGAAGGTCATGCTGCTATCCCACGAGATCTGGACAGGCTGGAGAGCTGGGCGAAGGTGAACCTCACAAAGTTCAATAAGGACAAGTGTAGAGTCCTGCATCTGGGAAGGAATAACACCAGGCACCAGTACAGGTTAGGGGTTGTCCTGCTGGATAGCAGCTCCATGGAGAAATACCTTGGAGTCCTAGTGGATAGCAGGTTATCCGTGGGACAGCAATGTGCCCTTGCAGACAAAAAGGCCAATGGCATCTTGGGGTGCATTAAGAACACTATGTCCAGCATGTTTAGGGAGGTTCTCCTCCCCCTCTACTCTACCCTAGTGAGACCACACCTAAAATTCTGTGTCCAGTTTTGGGCTCCCCAGTTTAAGAGAGACGGGGATCTACTGGAAAGAGTCCAATGGAGACTATGATCATCCTATTATGAGGATGATTAATAGACTTGAGCATTTCCCCTATGAAGAAAGACTGAGGGAACTGAGACTGTTTAGACTTGAGAGGTGAAGACTGAGAGGGGACCTTACCAATGTTGATAAATATCTGAAGGGTGGGTGTCAAATGGAAAGTGCCAATCTCTTCTGTAGTGCTCAGCAATAGGACAAGGAACAATGGGTGTAAACTTGAACGTAGAATGTTCCACCCCAAAATGAGGAGGAACTTCTTTACTGTGAGGGTGACGGAGCACTGGAATAGGCTTTCCAGAAAGGTTGTGGAGTCACCTTCTCTAGAGGCTTTCAAATCCCATCTGGATGCGTTCCTGTGTGACATGCCCTGAGTGATCCTGCTTTGGCGGGGAGGGTTGGACTCGATGATCTCTAGAGGTCCCTTCCAACACCTAACATTCTATGATTACAGTAGAAATGTCAGAATTAGTCAGATGATGATACCAAAACCCCATTACCCACCAATGTACCTGGATGAGAAGTACTGCCTGAAGTATTTCTGCTTGCTGCAGTATAAATGCTTCCTTCATTAAAAGCATAATTAAAATTCTTTTAAGGAATCAGTAGTGTTTTAAAAATTGTCCTGGGTCATTTAGTAGTGAGTCATTTAGTAGTACTTTGAATTTTCTTTATTATTTCTTTCTGTGTTATTTCTTGCCACTTCATTACTCAGGATATATATTTGAAACGGGCTCTTTTATTTTTCAGAATTTCCCTGTCATCTTCTTACAAAAAAAAAAAGTATATAGCATTATAGTAGTGGTGTCAGGTATGAAGAGAAATGTGTTAGAGCTGTTATTTATCCTTTAATACTCTTTAGTCCAAGATGTTTATAATGGTTAATGTATTGCTTTTCTGTTGAGAGTTTGTGCATGCAGGGGTTTATATGATACAACTTTTTAAGCAGTCTTATTATGTGTTAGTATTGTTAATAACCCCAACATTTAGATCAAGTTAATATTCAGTGTGAATTACATCTTGTGCAAAGTATTTTTTGAAATATAAACATCACAGGTCAACTTATTAGCTTGTATTGTATCCAGGTATTTTTTAAGTGATAGATTAAAATTCAGTTCAGGATTGAAAACACAGCTAAGAGACTGACAAATATAATGAGAGCTGCCTTTACAAACCTGAAATTCCTTAATTTCAGAATTAACTTTTCTAAAGACACAGTTTAAAGTGTTCAGCTCTTCAATGCTTTTTTGAATTATGAAGTTGTGTCTCTAATAAATTTTTACGTTCCAACTCCCACAAGGTCAGGTTTATTTAAATGTGAATATTCCTTATTTCAGTTTAGTTTATACCAGATATACCTGGTTTAAAATAAAATTAGTATCTACAAAGCCTTTTATGGTAGTTTAATTTAATTGGTTTAGAAGCTTGTTAATCGTTTCCACTTTTCAGGAAGGCAGGCATTGACTGATGAAGAATGTGCTATAGAATCTCCTTAACATACACTTCAACTAGTTATGATTTTTGTCCTGTATCCTTTTAGCAACAATTACTTAAAGCAGGGCCAACCCTCATGAAATGAATACACTTTAAAAATGCAAGACGTTATGTAAATACAGGGTTTCATGCTGGAGATTGTTTTCTCAATTCCCTCCTACAAATTCTCAGAGTGAAATGGTACCCTGGAAAATCACTACGTACTGATAAAAGTCATGGTGCTTTGTTGATATTTTAGAAGGACAAGTTATTTATTACTTACTTTCTGAACACCTTGCAGACCATGATCAAGATTTCCAAAGAACTCCCACCAGGTACAGTCCCCTTATGGGTTATTCTCCTGAGTATCTTCGCTGGACTCTTAATTCTTGCACTGCTTATATTTGCTTTGTGGAAGGTAAGCTGCATGTTCTTGTCTTCATGAAAATGAACAACTATACTTAAGTTCTCTGCCATCTTCTTCTCATAACTAGAACCTCACAGACACTAGTGTTATCTAATAAGTAGAGTGAAATCTTGTAGAAATGACGTAATAATTAATAACACTACATTATTCTAATGTGTGACATGCAATGCTAACCAATTAAAACCTGTATTGCCAGTATGGTATGAAAATAAAAATGTATTTTAGAATGAAAAAGGATTTATTAACAGAGTTTTTTATTAGTTTTGGCTATAGCCTTTGATAACCAGGTTTTCTCTTTGTTACAGAGATGCTAGCCTGTAGAGTAAGTATTGCCACAAGTGGGCACTCTTCTCAAAGCTAAATATTTAGTTCTAGCATATGAGTTAGAAGTTTATAGTTTGTAAGTTTCAACGTGTATAATCTCTTGAGAAATTTGAAAGTATAAAATAAGTTATTGTCTATTCAATTGCACACCAAATATTATTAAGCACTTCAGCCTTTGACATTATGTGAGCATAACAATGATTCATCAGTTGCTCACTATATATTACCTGTATTCTTTTTGTCTGCTTTCATGACATGTTTTTCCATTTGGTTTTTCCATTTAATTTTAGTTTTTAGTTTTTCCTTCCAGAAAAAAACAATGTTGTACTTTAGTGAAAAAAAGATTAAATGGCTTTTTATTGTACTGAAAGTATTAGAATAGTAGTAAGAACCACAACAGAAATGCTATCAATATGGGTTGCATGCTTTCAGCTGTTCTTAGTCACATTTTTCTTTTCTGCAGGCTGGATTTTTCAAGAGACCACTAAAAAAGAAAATGGAGAAATGAAGACAAAAAAAATGCAGAAATTTTTGCTCAGGTCTGCCTAAAAATATTGCTGTGAGATTACAAACTTAGATGCAGTGGTCACATCATTTTCTAAACTTTGGTGCAGTTGAAAAAAACAAGAAGCAGAACAACAGGAAGCAAATCAAGGGCATATGCAAAGGAATGATGCAAAGGAAGAATAAACAGCCTTATAACATTTTGTGATACTCAAGGACATACTTTCAGGTGTTATTCCGTTTTACGTAGTAACTGAGTTTAAAGATTCCAATGTTTTCTTAACATGGAAAATGCATAACCGTATTTTTATATACCTATGTATGTGGAATCATTTTTCATTCCAAATTATGCAACAGGTCAGCTTGTGGGTAGAAATCCCAGTCTTTTTTATCACCTTACAATTTGCAAAATTTCCTCCTTATGTCTGTACTGTGAAAGCAGACTATCAGTTCATGATGCAGAACATGCACACTTTGAGAATGCACCACTGTATGATAACTAATGTAATGACAATTCATAAGGTAGAAACACCTGCAGAATTTTGGGTGAAAATTACTGAAATACCTTGGAGTTCTCTTTCTGCTTCTTTTAGCATGTCCAGCTAAACCCGGGATACTCCAGAAAAGAGATTTTTATAGTCAAGGAGACCATAAAGGATTGATCCATTAAATTACATACCCGTTTGAACTTGAATCAGATTTTTGGCAGGCCTAAAAATGTATGCACAAACTATTCAAGTCCATCTGATTGCACACTGTACTGAAATAAGCAGGGGCACAATTGCATCTGCAAGTTGAAATGTCCATATTTATGCAGAAAAACTTTAGAGGTACCCTGGAAGTTTGACTCTTGCTGTATATCTTGGAGTAGTGAAGAGGGTGCTTCATAAGCAGTCACTGTAAATTTATTGTGTAACTATTTAATCCAATGAGTTTAAAGTGTACAAAATGGTAATTAACAAAAGAGCACAGATAGGAAAGTCAGCACTGGCAAGCTTCTTCTAGTATTTTAAGGCACACGTTGTCTTTGTTACTTACGAGTTTAAGGAGTAACAAAGAATTTGCATATTAAGTAGGCACTTAACAAATTATGTTTATGTCAAAGATTAAAAGTTTATAGAAGAATACACTGAAATGTAGATAGCAAAAAATTTCTTTAAGAACTGTTTTTCTTTCTATTTAGACTATTCAGTTTCCTCCTTTCTTTCACGCACTTGCATGCCTTCCACGCCTTCCACAAGGATGTCTCCCCAGGGCTCTTAGGCTGTGCCTCGTCCTGGAGAACTTCCTGTCTTACTTGCAGCCACGCAAAATTAGCAGGAAATGGAGGAGTGCTGGCAAAGTGTGTTGCTGCCTCAGCATGAGACGACTTGGTATTGATTGCCAATAGAGCAGAAAATGTTGAGGAGAAGTGTTAAGTCCTATTAGATGTACTTGTTTACAGAAAAGCTTTGCCTGGCCAAGGAAGCCAGGAAAATTTGTTCCTCCTCTTGGTAAAATTGTCACTGACAAAAAAAAAGGCACTGCAATTTTCCAAAAGGTTTTAACTTAGCACTGACTTTATAGTAATATCTTAAAATGCAGTAATATATTTTATAAAGACTTTTTTTCTTTAAGAAGCCACCATAGGTTGGGCTGAACATGCTGGCAAGTACAAATCTTGTACTTGTGTACAAGTAGAAGTGGGCCGGAAAGTGCTTTCTTATTTGAAAGATGTTGTCACTCTTAAGTACCTTCTATTTGGTTTCTAAATTAGAGAATGTAGTTACAGGAAAAGGCTGAGACTTGTGTGAATGCAGCAAGAAGGATGAAGTTTGAAAGTGTTTGCAATTTCTCCCTGTGTCTGTGGGAAAGGTGGTTATTTCATAACAACAGTCTGCTGAAGGTAGCAGCATGAGTCAGAGGAGAAGGCAAAGCTCTCTGTGGGAACACTGTGGGTGGTTGTGCTTTGTGGAGCCTGGGAAAGCCTCTGGGCTGGCAGACTTGCTTTCTGTGCTCATCTGCACACCTGAAAGTTCACCTGATCTGAAGGGGTACAAAGCGAGTTGTCCTGGTTATGACCATGGAAGGAAGACTTGAGTGATAACAAAAAAAGAATTACGTAGAGGAGTTGAGGATAAAATCCCTGCTTCTTCATAGTGCAAGAAATAGGCCTCTAAGAAAGGCAAAAGTCCTTTTGTTAAACAGTGAAGATAAATTAATACTGACAGAGGTGTTTTCAGTCTCATGTGAGATGTAGGTTTTATTTTAAGAAAAATGTACGATTTTTCAAATTTGTTAAAAAGATTTAAATGGAAATTGTCACTGTAGCATCTGAATGCCTCTGAAGTGTAAATGATTTTTTTCCTTATACTATCTCTATAAATGCATAGCAGTGCTGTTATCCTGTTGCGGTTTTCCGAAGGAACAGAATTATGACAAAATTGTGACTCACCTGTGCACACATAGAAAGTCTGTGGCAGCAGAGGAGATACTTCTATTTATTATTATTCAGCCAGTTTGTTAACCATGAGGTCATTTTCCTGGCTTCATAAAATTACTCACAAGTTGAGCAAACCACCCATCATTTTTATGCAGCATACTTCTTTTTAAATATTTCGCTTTTTAGTTGTGATAAGCTATTAACTAGAGCTTTTTTACTTTTCTGATGACGTTTCATGCCTTATTTTAAAGCATCAGCCTTACTGAAAAAATGTAAGTCAATAGAACTATTTTCTTAGATAAAGACTACACAAAAATTCATAAGTATTTTATCAATGCAAAGTATGTTTCAGATCAGCATTTGATTCTTTTTAGACTTGCTTTGCACTGTAAAAATAGTAATATGCTTCATATAACCACAGTGCTTTCCTGTCATGATGCTTTCTCCATTTTCACATTAGTCCTATTATCATATCTTCAGTTATATCTGTTTAAAATATAAATATTAAAGGGGATACCACTATAGCACCTTATTCTTACTGAATTAGTAAAATCACTATTTTTATCCATAAGAGCCTTTCCACACAGCACCTCAACAGCAGTATTTTACTGCTTTTTATTATATACAACAGAAAAACCTATTGAAAGCAATACTGCAAGCATCAGGAACATCTCACTGAAATTTGGCAAACACAAAAAAAAAATCAGAGCAGCATGTAATCTGTTTTCTCCTTATGAAAAGACACATTAGGGTTGTAATGTGTTTCTAATAACTAGCAAGTTAAATATATTTTCATTCAAATAAAAGCCTGCAAAAAAATTCTTAATAAAAAATTTGGTGTGTAACCAGAGCTTAAGCAACAGAGAGAATCTGACCCAGCTCAGTTCCTAATTTCAGCACTGAAGTAGCCAATCAGAGAGGGAATGGACAAGCTATATTTCTGTAGCATAGAACTTCTCTGGAAAGGAACAAGAGCTCTAAACCGTCATGCCTACTTCAATTTGAGGCTTTTCTAGAGGTTGTTGATTCCCTGTGTAGTTTTAGAAGACTTAGAAAACAGCATCTACATTAGACCCATCTTCTTGGACTGCTGTTTATGTTCCTGTGCTTGTCTGGTGTCACTCTAGCTCTCTGTTACAAGCCCCTGCTAACGACACAACCCACCTCTCATGGCCCTTTACCTGAGCCCTTTAGTACATATCCTGTGCTGAGTCATTTTGAGCATGATGTTCCTCTTCTTCAGAGCTTGAGTTATGGGGATACACCTTCAACTGGAGCTAGGGGTTTTCATCTCACTTGACACTAAGAGGCTGGAGTTAGGGTCATGCTCATCTAATGAATTCTTCGTAGTCTAATTGTTTTAATTTCTTTAATTTTAACTATTGTATCATTGATGATCAAATTCAAATACACATGAAAATAATAATAAAAAAACCACCACCACCACAAAATTGAATGTTAATTATACCACTTAACAGGAAGAGGAAGTAATTTACATGCTTTTTAATAAAATCACAATGTTCTACACAGATTTTTTGTATTCCTGTAAAATTATTTAATGTGTTTTATTCATTAAAAAAAAATTAAATAAATCAAGAGTCTAGCAAGCCTCCTTTGTGCTTTGTTTGCTTTTCATTGATATAGGAATAATATAATGGCATCTCAATACCTAAGACCAAATGAATCCATCTGTCAATAGAAAGTGATTGTAGAAATGTGCATTCCTGCACAGCATCATGAACGTGGTCAAGCTGTTAGAAATATATTAACTTTAATTGTATAGATTCTGTACTTACAGCCCCATTTAAAAACTTTTCAGACCATAAGACTTGCCAACACAGATTTGTTTTCATTACATTACATGCATAAATGTTGAAGACACATTCTTTCATCTAACTATTCTTCCTATCCAGTGATTTTTCTGTAGAACTTAGACTGTGACCCAGTCCATTTTCTTGCATAGCAGTAAATGATTCACATCATCTTCCTTAAAGCCTAGTAAACATTTGCATCAAACCTTCCTGGAGGACAAAGATTACACCTTTTGTATCACAGTTAACTTTTAGAAAACATTACAAAACATGTAATTACTTAACTGTAATCTCATCAGAGACTACTTTGATGGTGAATCACAATTCTCTAATAGCAACATCCTGTCTAGTCATGGGGGAGTGCTTACCAAATGTCCTACTCTGTATATCTAATCATTTGAGTTTGCTGGACATTTTCCATGAGAATATTTCAATGCAAATCTGCAAAAAAGCCACTTGTATTTTGTTTGTTTGTTTTAAATTGTTTTTCAATTGAGTTTTAAAAAAAAAAATCATTTTCTCACAGTAAGTAGTGTAGTATTATGTATCATTTGCACAAAACTGGGTTATTATTCATTACATTTAGCTGAAGCAGTTCTAACACTTCACAGTTCTAAGACAATAGCAGTTGATGCAGTGGATGTGTTTTGAGCCATGTAAGAATGAAGACTCGTAAAGATTAAAGCACTGATGAAATTTTAGTAACAACTGGCTGATACCACAGTTTAGACAGCACAAATAGATTCTGTTTAAAGAAGCAAATGATAAAGTGATCCATCCTCAATGCAATCATGTTTTAATTACAAAGACTAAGGGCTGAGACCCCAGACATACTGGACCTTGCTCATTCAGTCAAAATATATAGATGAGTAAAAGACCCTCTGGCAGATTTTTCCTCTGACTCTACTACAGTGGGACATAGTGCTCCTTTACTGCTTTTCCCCTATTGTACCCTTCTGCCCTTCTGCTTTTCTCAGTGTTGTAAGTCTTCTCAGAAAGGACAGACATTCCTCAAGGGCTCACTGAATGTTGCACCTCCCAGGGATTTTCAAAGAAATTGGGAAGGAGGTAGTCATTCAAAGTCATGTGGATTGCGCATATAGATCTAGTGGGACATTTGTCTGGCACACTTTGTCCATGCCCTTTGCACACTTGGTTCACCTTCAGCCATGACCATATTGAAATCCTGCTTCTCATTATGGTTCAGCTTGATTTGGTACTGAAATTCAGTATTTATTGCAAAGCTTCAGATGTCTGGCTCAGTACTACATACTGTTCTTAGGGTTTATTCATGTTAAGAGTGCTGTTCTTCCTCCCGGGTTAAAGGAATAGAAGCTCTCTCTAGAGAAAGTTTCTTCATATCATCTTTCATTACAAAGCCTTTTCATCTTATCATAGATGGGAAGATGAAAAACAGAGGATTTCCTCGGTTTTCCCTAAAAAAGCATTTGAAGTTTTGCCATTTTGTAAATGTAGACATAAAAAAGTAATTCAATTGCTTTCCTTTTAAGGAATTGTATACACAAACCTTGCTAAATATTCTCATCTTATGGCCCAAATTAATAGCCATAGCTCACTTTCTTGTTTGACAGCTCATAAGATATTACTGACAAGAGCCTATTACTCTGGCCTCCGTCACTTTACGCTATGCCACATCAAGATGCTATCACATCTCAAAACTTGTAGGGTTCAGCTGGAATTTCCCAATACCCTCTTGGCCAGGAAGAAAAAGAGTTCTGGTGGTATTGGTGTAGATTTTGAGACTCTTGGGAACCTCAAAAAATACTGAGTTGCTTTTTGACATTTATTTGGGGGTTCTGCCAAAATTAATTCAGAATCTCTGGCCTCCTTTATATCGTGAATTTCAAGTATTTGGAAAAATGCCTACAGCTCTCAGCTGTCAGTCATTAGCAAGTATATTCAAACACAAATATGTGTCTTACAAGACACTGCTGCAGCATAGTTTGTCCCTTCATGCAAAGTACCATAAAGTTTCATTCCAGTTACTGAGGCCTGGCCTGTTTGTCCCCCAAGAGATTTTTTCATACAGTATGAGTAAGATTTCTGCAGTCTGATGAGGAACACTTTCGTACATCCAGTCAACTAGACAACACTTGATCCCATTATCACGTTATTCCCCACCCACCTGTCTGGTATTTCATCTTTCACTCAAGGTTTAGTAACGTATAGATAAACTATCTATGGTAGATAATGTAGCAAATGGTCAGTTGAGAATAAGTCTAATTCAATGGTTATGTATATACCAAAAGGTGGGGTCTTGTTTCATATTCAGTATTATTTTTTATTACCTTAACACATTTAAGCTGGAAAAAAAAACAAGGGGGGGGGGGGGGGAGGAAAAAAAACAAAAAAAAATTACTTAAAAATTTAAATCTATGCCCCA
>WTSP01002769.1:65788-99598 GCA_025331215.1 Actenoides lindsayi
CTCAGCTGCTCCTCACAACACTTGTGCTCTAGACCCTTCCCCAGCTTCATTGCCCTTCTCTGGACACGCTCCAGCCCTTCAATGTCCTTCTTGGAGTCAGGGGCCCAAACCTGAACCAGGGATTTGAGGGGCAGCCTCCCCAGTGCCCAGTCCAAGGGGACGATCCCTGCCCTAGTCCTGCTGGCCACACTAGTGCTGATCCAAGCCAGAATGCTGGTGGTTTTCTTGGCCACCTGGGCACACACTGGCTCATCTTCAGCTGCCTGTCAACCAACCCCCAGGTCCTTTTCCACTGGGCAGTTTCCAGCCACTCTTTCCAAAGCCTGGAGCATTGCAGGGTTTTTTTGTGAACCAAGGGCAGGACCCAGTCATTGGCCATGTTGGACCTCATCCCATTGGCCTCAGCCCATCGATTCAGCCTGGCCTGATCCCTCTGCAGAGCCTCCTGACCCTCCAGGAGATCAACACTCCCGACAACTTGATGCTGTGCGACATCAGTCACAGCTGATGTAACTCCTTGCTGACAGCACAGTCAGAAGCTGACACCCACTGCACACAGAGCTGGTGATTGGCACTAAAGAAAATACTGGGCCTCTAGTCACTGCTTTGGCTTCTGCTTTCAGATGAATGACAAAGACAATGTGGGGGTTTTTTTTCTCTTCTCAAACAGGGAGCTTATTATACCCAGCCAGTGTATGCGGCACAGCCTCACGTTATCCATCACACCACCGTGGTTCAGCCCAACAGCATCCCATCGGCCATCTATCCGGCCCCGGTCGCTGCGCCCAGGACCAACGGTGTGGCCATGGGGATGGTCGCTGGGACCACCATGGCAATGTCAGCAGGTGAGAAGGAAAATCTTTGCATGTTCTGAGCCATAGTTTCATGTCTCAGGTGGGACCCAGCCAAACAACCTGTGCAGGAGGCTCGTCCTGGATGAAAAACTGTCTGTGCATGCGACATGTAGGTTGTGTGTGGCAAGTGGCTTCAGAAGCTCCTTGCCCACAGCCAATTGCAGCTTTGCCTGCTTGTTTTGCGTGCTGGTTATTGCTCCCTTGCAAGCAAAATTCAATTAATTTGCTCCTGATACTGATCTAACGCGATTTTTAGGTCAGCAGAGGAGACCTTTGGTTTGGCTCGCTCTAGAAGGATGCACTCTTGCATTCTTAAATATATTATTCTTTCCTCCGTTCTGTAAGCGGAGGAATTTCCAGGTTTGTCCATCTTCAAATACTGTTGTATTTCTATACTCAAGTTCCCTTTTTAGGATACTTAGCGTCTTGCTTTCGTTTGACTAAATGAACATTACTGTTGGTTTACATATCCCAAATCCCCTGCCTTTGATATGCAGGATTGCTTCAAACTGCAATTAATTGATAGCATATTAAGTCAGGATATGGGCTGGTTTTATTTTTTCCAAAGCCTGTATTTCTCTCATTAACAATTCTTAGGATTGTGTATTGAATTCTGCCAAGAAATGCATCATTCATCCTCTTGCATCCGCATTAGCTGTGAAATAGGACTCGGTTATGGGACGCAATCCCTGGTGCAAGCAGAGATACCACAGCCTGGGTATGACAAGAACCACTCTGAGAGATTAACTGTTGCTTATTCTGAGAAGTGGATCAATGTAATTAATGCACATGGGATGTCTTAACATTTCATTAGGAGCATTTGTAGAGAGATACCCAGAAACTGAGAAGTTGTTTTAAGCTACTCCTAGAACTGAGTAGTTCAGGGATGTATTCTCCCTCCCCTTGTCTGCTGAAGGAACCATGCAGATTCTCACCTTAAATCTCTCTGCGTATTATCTGCAAACTGAAAGAAAAGAAGCTGCACCAGGCAAGTCCCTCTGCTTCATGGCTGGGAGAGCATCACTCCTTCTGCTTCATCCCAAGTCTCTGTGTTTAAATGAAGCAAAAGAGCTCCACTGCCCTTGGGAGATGAGTGGCAAAGCTCATCTTCATTTTCCCTAGAAAGTCTGGGGATTTTTCTCATCTTCTTTTGCAACCCTCATCCCTTCCAGTTTGGTCCTTAGATGTTTCAGATCACTGCAGTGATCTGCTGTTGCAGTTTAGCCCGGTGCCTTTTGCAGGTGGAAGATATCAGCAAGTTAGTGAGTAGCTCTGCTGCTGGTGTTTAGGGGCAAGTAAAATGGGAAAAAAGATGAGTAAAAGGGCCAAAAATAGCATGGAAAACATACTGAACCCTGAGATGGGTTTATTCTGTTCCTGGTTCTGGCTGATACCAACTGCATGAGTCAAACACCTTCGATTCAGGTCTCATGGGCAGAATAATATTAATGAGAATTGAAGAAGGAAAAAAAAAGGCAGATGATGCCATGCCTGCCTGTCCTCTGCGGTCTTCAGCACCATACCCTCAGAGTACCACTCCCCACTTGGAGCTCTCCTCCTTCCTAAATAGTTCTCCATGCCATTGCAGGAACCTTGTTGACCACCCCACAACACACTGCCATTGGAGCACATCCAGTTTCCGTGCCAACGTACAGGGCTCAAGGAACCCCCACCTATAGCTACGTACCTCCACATTGGTAAACCCACCGGCCAATTCATGTAAGTGCTGCCTTTGCAGGTCTTGCTCTACTCTTGTTGAATAATTTGCCACCGAGCACTGTCATTGCTTCACTCCTTCCTACAAAGCTGCTGAATCCCTTTGTCTGGATGATGCTTTGACTCCAGAAGAGCCATCATTTCTGTGGTCCAGAGGAGATCACAAAAATGATGCAAGGGCTGGAACCCCTCTGCTGTGAGGCCAGGCTGAGAGAGTTGGGGTTGTTCAGCCTGGAGAAGAGAAGGCTCCAGGGAGACCTTCTTGAGGCCTTTCAGTACTGAAAGGGGCCTGTCAGAAAGATGGGGACAGACTTTTTATCAGGGCCTGTTGTGACAGGACAAGGGATGATGGTTTTAAACTAAAAGAGGGAGATCTAGACTAGAGAGAAGGAAGAAATTGTTGACACAGGGTGGTGAGACCCTGTCCCAGGTTGCCCAGAGAGATGGTTGATGCCCCATCCCTGGAAACATTCCAGGTGAGGTTGGCCAGGGCTCTGAGCAACCTGCTCTAGTTGTAGCTGTCCCCGCTTCCTGTAGAGGGGTTTGGAGTAGACAGCCTTGAAAGGTCCCTTCCAAGCCTGTGATACTAAGAAAAAGCAATTTTGTGTGTAGAGCTGATGGAGCTATGGATCTACGGAATGATTTCAGCTTGGTCTTCTTTCTCCAGTACCATGTTTCCATCTGTGTTAATGATTTGGAGGAGTCATTAGGAAGTTGTATCCTCCTGAGCACCCCAAGACTAGAAATAAATCTAGGAAAGAAACGGCAGTTGCTCTGGACAGTTGCCCGAGGGAAATTAGTTGCAATGAAAGAGCTCGATTCTTAATAAAGTCAAAAGGTATGGTGAGGATATAGCTCACAAAAAAATCAAAGAGGACTGGAAGCACAGCAGGGTGCTTGGGGAAAATCCAGAAATGGTTTTCCCTTGTAACCACGGGCATTGGGCCGTATTCAGAACAGTCCTTTCAATAGCTGTGATAGCTGTCGCTGGAGGAAAGCGGCGTGCATTTGGAGGCATCCAAATTATGGAGGCAGTGGGGAAATGTAGAGATGCTGCAGTCAAGAATGTTTAAACTGGGGGGCAGAATAAATGAGGAGGGGAAGAAAAAAGGCTTATTTTAGTGAGGCAAACTGGTATGTGCTGCTCTTATGGTCTGCGAGTTTCTGAAAGATCTAAGTACAAGAGGAGGAGAAATGGAGGTTGTACAGGCTGATGTAACCACGAATAATGGGGCAGGGTGGGCAAGGGGGGTGGGCTGCCATCAGGATGACTCTTTCCCCAATAAATCCTGGCGAGAAGCGTTACGCCCAAGAGGAGAGGCAGAAATCATCTCGCTCGGGACCAATAAATTCAGGCTGCCCAGAAGTCAGGGAGGGACGTACATCTTGATGAACATTTCTTCCTGAGCAGGAGCAGGATGAGCTAATTGTCTTCAATGCCCTCTGGTTTCCCTGGCTCAGATTCGTGTCTGTTGGCTTTAAGTGTCATTACAAGTAATTGGAGTCAGATATGCAGATCAGAGGAAGAAACAGGCTGTGTCGCTTATTAGCTAAAGGAATGGAGTAATTAAATCTGCCAGTTTAAAGCCACTTTTCTTCCCTGTCCTTAGAAAACACTGACCCTGCAGATTTTTGATGCTGAACTGTTCTTTTTAATTTTGCAAGTCACGTTCTCTTCTGGGGCTTTGATAAACTGCTCTTGAAAATATGTATTCAGGGAAGGGAAAGGAAGGAAATGACACTTGTGAGGGGTAAGTTAAGCATCTTGCTTTCTCTTTTCACCCTGTATCTGTGCAAATTTTTTTTCTTCCTAAAAGAAACAAAAAACCAACCCCAAATACCAATTTTTAACAAACAGTAACAAATTTTCCAGTCTCGGAGTATACATCACTGTAACCTGGCAAGAGAAAATGGGGGAAGAAGAAGGAAATGTGTTAAGTTTCTCTTTTTCTAGCATCTTGTAACTAGAGTAGAGCTTTGTATTCCTCCTTTTCCTCACAGAGGAGACAACTCTTTCCATGCAGCACTAGATTTTGGGGCTAATAAGAAGAAAATGCCTCCAGGCTTTCATGCAGTACTTGCAATTAAAGTGAATAAAGTTTGATGTGTTGTTTAACCATTAAGAGGGTAGTTGGAAGGTGCTTAATATTATTGCTCTTGAAGGAAATGGGGAATTAATCACAGGAGATGATTGGATGGATGGATACAGAGGCAGTTTTTTTGTAGGAATCCCTGTAATTAGATAACATCATTGGAAAGATTATGAAGTTCATCGAACCACAGAATGGTTTGGGTTGGATGACCTTTAAAGGCCACCTAGTCCAACCCCCTTGCAGTGAGGAGTGACAGCTTCAACTAGAACAGGTTGGTGCTGGGGACAGCTGGTCCCCATGATTCCAGCTCAGCTAATGCCAAATTAACGAGGCATGGTGAGCAAAGGTCTCCCCATCCCAGCAGGCGGGACGGAGAAGCTGGGGGGGGGGAGGCATGGCTTCTACTGCAGGGTTGTGTATGGGCTGGAAGATAATCCACCACGTGCTGCTGGCAATTGCTGTGGTTATAGGAGACTTATCCACGTGGTGTTTGGAATTTGAAACCCAAATAATTGGCACGAGGAAATTGGAAATCCAAAGATGATAGCGGCACGACTGTGTGTGCTGAATATATCAGGCAGCTAGAGACAGCCCGTTCCTGTCAGTGAGCTTAATGTTGTTATACATCTGTTTAAGGCACAAAGCGATTGGAAAAAGTGATCTCATTAACATGTTTGCTGAGTCTTTCGCTGATGAAGTGCTACAGTTTATTATAGCAAGGGGAAAGCACAATGTAAAAATCTCCTGGCCTTAAATTGAAGGGGTAACTAATGTACAAAATCCAGTTCCGTTAATTCCACATCAGTTTATTTTTGTCTGAGTGATTCCTCTTTGTGCTCCCCCTCCCACCCCTGTCTGGGAGATACCTGAAGGCAGAATGCTGGTTGCAAGGAGCTCATTACTAATGAGCAATATTAAAAGTGGATTGCAACAGATGAGGTTAAAGGGGGATGTGCCTCACCAATGATCCACATGTCAGGTTTGAGTGGGGAAGAGCCACCTTCAGAACAAAAAAAAGGGGCTATGTTTCAATTGATCATTTAAGATGACAACCTGAGGATACAGCTATAGCCTAGAACAGTCCCTAGAAATCCCAGCAAAATTCCTGTAGGTGGTATGTGTCTGAAAGTAGCAGAGCAAGATAAATCCTCATATATTAGCTTAATGTGGAAAAAAAATTGTGGCACTATGTTGCAGCTTTACGTGTTGATGGGTTACAGAGCCCAGAATGGAAACGTACTGAAATTCTTTTGTGGGATGCAGAGGAAAGAGCGTGGTTTTGCTGTAAGGGGTGGTACTGAAGTGATGCTTTTGCAGAATTCTGGCTAAATAAGCTGTGACAACACAGACTAAATGCAATGAAAACTAAGGTACCGCGTCGTCTCGGGTGCATCTCAGCTGGTGAGTTCCAGCTCGTGCATCACCTCATCATTGGACTGCGGCAAAGTCGGTAATGATTTGTTTAAATTTGCACGCTGAGTCGAGTCTGGAAGAGAATTACCCAAAGTCCAAGGCTGCTCCTTCCCCACTGGCTGCTTCACAAAGCACGGAGCGTGCTCTGCAGCGCCAGAGGAACGGCCTCTGGACAAATTGGTACTGAAATGTGTGGAGCAGGCTGGAGCTCTTGCTACAGACTCATTTGCTGTTGATTGTATTAGAAATATCAGCTGGTGTCTTGCTTTTGTGTTTTGTTCTCTTGTAGAAGAAAATAAATTCGTTTAAGAAACATTTCTTCCTAATCTCCTTGTGGAGACCTTTGGTAAAAGGAGCACCATGAATCTTGTAGCTCGACGTTCTCAGTAGCTGCATTTTCTTCTTAAAACTGCCAGTATTATGGAAAGTTGCTTTTGGATAAAGTCATTCTGAACTTGTGCCTTTTTTATTGAGCTTTCATATCTTTGTTAACTGGTCTTTGTTTTTTATTGTGTTTGTGAATTTATTTATTTTTTTATGTAGCTCCCCAGAGGAATTTTGAAATCGCTTTCAAGATGTTTGACCTGAATGGTGATGGCGAGGTGGACATGGAAGAGTTTGAGCAGGCAAGTTAAATGACAGGTTGACTTCTTAATGACTTGATACAACACTCCTCAATGATTGTGATTTATGTTTGTGATTAGTGCTGCTTTACATCTTTTCATTTTATGTTCTGCTGTGTTGCCTCAGTGCCTCCTCTTTTTTTTTTTTTTTTTAACTGGATATTTGAAGACTGGGTATCTTTTATTCAACCAGGACAACTGTTAAGTATTAACTCATATTTCCTGTGACTTTGTCACTGAGGTATATTTACAACATGCTGCCTCCAAAGTAGATTGGCTTCAAAGGAGAATTTAACCACTTGTTTAAACATAGTAGAAACATGTGTTTATTGAGAGCATCTGTTCATGAGTTTCTTTCCCCTTCTTGTTACAAAGTTTCATCAACAGGGAATTTGAAACTGGTTTTTTTAATGAGCTTAGCCTCCATGTCTGATACTCGTGCAGTCCTACAAGCTATTGGTTGTGACTGTGTTAGAGTGAGAATGGCTTGAAGACTTGAGCTCCCAGTGGGGAAAATGTCTCACCACCCCAGGCAGAAGTGTATGGTTTTCTTGCCTACAAGCAAACAGCCTTAAGACCTCGGAAACTCAAACATACTGCAGTCACTGTGCATCAGCAAAGCTCCATGTGTGTGCTACTCATAGAAGGAAAAGCATTTGCAAACAAGGGAACTGACCATTGTATGGGGAGTCATAGAATCACAGAATTGTTTTGTTTGGAAGAGACCTTTAAGATCATCAAGTCCAACTGTTAACCCAGCACTGCCAGATCACCACCAAACCATGTCCCTCAGCACCACATCTCCACAGCTTTGAAACCCCTCCAGGGATGGGGACTCCACCACTTCCCTGAGCAGCCTGATCCAGGGCTTCACAACCACTCTGGGGAAGACATTTTTCCTCATGTCTGACCTAAGCTTCCCCAGGTACAACTTGAGGCCATTTCCTCTCATTCTATCACCAACCCCACCTGGCTCCAACTTCCTTTTGGGGAGCTGTTGAGAGCAAGGTCTCCCCTGAGCCTCCTTTTCTCCAGGCTGAACAACCCCAGGTCCCTCAGCTGCTCCTCACAAGACTTGTGCTCTAGACCCTTCTCCATGTTCATTGCCTTTCTCTGGCCACGGTCCAGCCCTTCAATGTCCTTCTTGGAGTGAGGGGCCCAAAAATGAACCCAGGATTCGAGGTGTAGCCTTCCTAGTGCCTAGTCCATGGGGACGATCCCTGCCCTAGTCCTGCTGACCACACTAGTGCTGATAGCAGTAGAGTCACCGTCTCTGTTATCAAAGGGCAAGGGAGAGGAGGTACACTGCTTAGCTACCTAATATTCATGTGGCCCCCACTTCTTCTGTGACTCCATATCCCTGGGAGCTGTACATGTAATGGGCAAGTGGAATTTGCTGCTTCTGGACAAATGAAGCAAAACTCAAAGATTAAAAAAATAACCTGCCGGTGTGTTTGGGGTTTATTTATTTATGGGGGGGGGGCATCCATATTTGGAGAAGCTTTGTACTGATATCAGAGAACAAAGCAGACAAATTTGTAATCTAGCTACAAATTCTTGCTCATCAGTTGATTGAATGCCTAGTTAACTTCAGCAGAGTCTCTAAGAGGTCATACTTGGGTCACTTGCTATAAATGGGAAGAACTAGCGGCAAAGCAGGTCTGTTAAAATAATTACCCCCTTCTAATCTTTTGCTGTCATCCTTCTTAAATTATTGCCTGTGATTATGATGTCATCGTTCTGAGTTTGCTCCAGAGCTGTGTAATATATCTGGTGAACTGTACGTTTTTGAGATGCCATTTTTGGCCTGTGAGGAGAGTGGAGTATGTTTATCTCCCATATGATATCCCTTCATGTGACAGCTTGTAATGCAAACCCAGGGGTTTGGTCATTTTCCTTTGAGTGCAAATTTGAACGCAGAGCTGTGTCCAGGGTTGGCCTTGCCTCCCTACAAACTCTGGATTTAGTGATTAAATAGTCCAAGAGAAAAATGCTGGTGTTCCTTCTATTCTGTATAGTGTATGTATATAGCTCTCCACTGCAGCTGTCTGATAATATTTAATGATTCAAAAGGTGTTTTACAGTAGTAAAACTAATGTTGTAGAGTGGAATCAATTATGGAGACAAATGAATTTAAGAAATGTGGATGACGGTCACCCATCTACTGCAAATGCAGCGACACCAAGGTACTAACACAGGTGTCGTGTTTGGCTTTTTTATTAGGCATGGGAAGTAAGAAAGAGTGTTTCTTGAGCGTGGATGTTTCAGAAGTGCAGTGAGGATGAAAGTACAAAATTGAATTAAATTATTTCAAATCATCCGTTAGGCAAAGGGAAGTTATGTGCATAGAGAATTCCTTAGGAAGGGGAACATATTTTTGTTAAGCTTGTTCCATGCGTCACTGCCTCTATATAAAGGAATAAAATTCCTGATTAGCATCCGAATATTTTGGTGCAAGCTGATCTTCCAGAGCTTTCGAGTCAGAGGATGAAGGAGCTGTTCTGGAAAGTGAGAAGAAGCTGACAATATCTTCACAGATATTGCTAGTACCGATTTGCTGCATTTCCCAAACAGAATTAAAGCAAAGGCAGAGCTTCTGGAGGCCCATATATAATGCAACATAACACACCAAATAATTTATATGGTAAATACTTTTCCACTCGTTATGGAAATGCCTCAGTAAGAGCACGAAGGGTGGCAGTATTTACAGATCTGTCCCCTGAACAGCTGGAACTGGCCCTTCCAGGGGATTGTACCACTGGATGTGGCATCAGTTTCAAGAGCAACATCATTTTTGGGAGAACGTGGAGAAAAAGAAGGCAAGAAGAGAGTCCTCACAGAAGCGTTGTGCTGTCCCTGCTGACTGTGAACACAGGGGAATGAATTTCATACTACTTTTTCATACATGGTCTTTGGAGACAGCCAGCAGCAGGTCTCTCTTCTTATTAATGTCTGAAAAACCTACAGAGTATTCATCAAGAAAGAAAATTACTTGCAGTAATTTAGCTAATATGGGAGTCGGAGGCTTTGACTACCTATTAAGAAATTACTTAATTTCTTCAGGCTTCACTGAAGAGCCTCAAATTTTTTTTTTCCAGTTGATGCATACAGTTAATGCACAGCTCTGAAAACTCTGGTGCCTGCACCAGTATCATCTTCAACTTTTCATCCTTCAGCACCTAAATTGTCAATTTACTTTTTTTAATTAAAAAGTTGAATGAAAAGTAGTAAGCTCACAGGCAGCATTACTTTTTGATTTTTTTTCTTCAAACCACTATTCTCATTGATTCCATCCCCCTCCTTGTCTTGGATGGCAAAAAGATTAAATGGACCACAAACACTTAGGCTGAAGTATGTACAGAAGACAGTAAGCATCTCTGTGCCTCACATCCTCATAGGACTGATGAGCTGAGGGGGAGGACAGTGGTGGTTGGGCTGGAGGACAACTTCTTGCAGTGGTCACCTTTCTGGCTCCCAAAAGAGGGACCAGCCAAATAATTTTGGCACCAGTACTCACAAATGAATTTCTAAACTGTCCAACTCTTGTTATAGATGGGGAGTGAAAAAGAGGGGTGTAGGATGCTGTATAAATAACACTCGGGGAAAAGATGTTCAGTGGAACAGTCTGCAGTGTGGTAAACACTTGTGCATGTACAGGGGCAGTTTTCCAAGCTGGTCATAGACAGCCTTGCTTCACACAGTTTATAAATATTGGTCTCCAAAGTGTGCACGCAGAGCTCGCAGTTAAAGTGAAGAACAAAACAAAACAGTTGCAATTTGCAGGGCAAAAATCCTTCCTTGAATCAAGGTGCATTTTCTTTTTTAAAAAAAAGGCCTAAACCATTTTTTCTGGGTTGGTTTTTTTTTTTCTCTCTCAATTTTCCTGGAAGTGGAAGAGTAGCCAGTAGGCTGTGGCTCAGAGGCAGGGTTTCTAGTGAGGTGAGTCTGGCAGCAATACAGGATGTTCTATGCTGGAGCATCCCCTTTGGGGTTGTTCCAGCACTCACTGTCTTGTTAGGAAACGATTGTACACCCCGTATGCCACAATAATGAGGTTCTGGCATCCTTTTGACAGCTGGAGCTCTTGGCAACTGTTTTCCTTCTTTCTTTCCAACTTTTGTCAGCAGGAAGAAGGCACTGAAGGTAAAGCAGTGGTGTCTGAAGGTGGTGAAACAGTGGAACAGGTTGCCCAGAGAGGTCCATGAACCTCTTGAAGCAGGTCCAGAGGAGGCCCCAGCAATGATGGGAGGGCTGGAACCCCTCTGCTGTGAGGCCAGGCTGAGAGAGTTGGGCTTGTTCTGCCTGGAGAAGAGAAGGCCCCAGGGAGAGCCTCCTGCAGCCTTTCAGTACTTAAAGGGGCCTGTCAGAAACATGGGGACAGGCTTTTTATCAGGTCCTGTTGCAACAGGACAAAGGTCAATGGTTTTAAACTAAAAGAGGGAGATTCAGACTAGAGAGAAGGAAGACATTTTTTACGCTGATGGTGGTGAGACCCTGGCCCAGGTTGCCCAGAGAGGTGGTTGATGCCCCATCCCTGGGAACATTGCAGGTGAGGTTGGCTGGGGCTCTGAGCACCCTGCTATAGTTGCAGCTGTCCCTGCTCCCTGCTGGGGGGTTGGACTGTGTGGTCTTGAAAGGTCCCTTCCAAGGCAAACTGTGATTCTGTGTTTGCTGAATCTTCAGGAAGCCCATGCTGTTGAGTCTGAGTGTCAGGCAGCACATCAGGTGGCTTTTTTTTCCCCCACTCCTTTCTCACACTTATTGTCCTTGATATGAGTCCTTCTGCTGCTCTGTTGGAAGAAATAGATTATTCTTCAGAGAATAAGCCTGACTTCTCATATCCCAGCAGTAATCATTCAGATAGACAGGTGCTGGGAAGGAGTAGTGGGATACTTGGGGATGGAGAGAGGAAGTGAGCGTGCATTTGGTTTGACTGCCTCCTTAAATTAGCACAGGACCCTTAAAATAAGAAACTTTTGGGTGTTTCAAGCTGTCACAACCTTCAAGTTCAAATTTTGCCGTACTGTAGGGGGTAGGGAAGTTGTCTTGTGCATCCTTGCCCTGTGTCATAGCATCTGCTCGAGTTGAGCAATGCCTTCAAGAAGGTACAGGGCACAGCTGAGAGCTCAGGTGAGGAGGAGGAATCTGTTTTTCCATGTGGTTTGTTAAAAACATTTGAGATATTGCTGTCACAATGCGTGCTTTCATGCTTGGCTGTCTGTGCACAGGTATTCTGATCTGCTGGTAACTCCGCTCCTTCTTTGTTCCTTGTTACTCTGCTGGTGCTGCCACTGGGGTTGTACTTGGGCTTGATGGAGCCTGCAGGACTTTTAGAGAGCCCTTTGCTCTGGATGGGTCAGCCCTGTCTGCAGCTCAGCTTGCTGCACAGCCCCGGGTCAGAGGAGCTATCAGCTACAGCAGAGAGCAGCAGGCAGCAAGGACTGGCTGCCCTTGGGTGGAAGAACCCTGGGTTTGTGCCCAAGGGGAAAGGAAATGCGATGTGAGCTAACTGGGGTTGGTGTGAACTAACAAGGATGGGGCAGTAAAGTAGGAGTGGAAGGTCCAAAATGTGCACAGGCTTTTTTCATCCCCGTGGCTGTGTCAGGATTTCTCTCCTCCTGTGACTTCGCTGGGAACAAGCTGCTCTCTGCTGACCAGGCATAGGATCAGTGCTAGAATCCTGCAGACTGGGTGTATTGTTTCTTAAAACTCATTTTAAGCATTTCATACTCTTCTTTCTTTAAAGAGGACTGAAAAAAATGAAGTCTAAATTCAGCCAGATTTTTTAATTTATTTTAAACATTATTTCAGGGGAAAAAAAATAGGATGACGTGGCAGAGCTTGGAGTACTTTGTCCTGACACTTGACTAGTCTAAGTCCCAGCGGTGGTTTTGATGCTAACATCTTTCCTCTTATTTTTAGGTCCAGAGCATCATTCGTTCCCAAACCAGCATGGGCATGCGCCACAGAGACCGGTCTACGACAGGCAACACCCTGAAAACAGGCTTCAACTCTGCGCTGACAACGTACTTCTTTGGGGCAGACCTGAAGGGGAAGCTGACCATCTCCCACTTCCTCGACTTCCAGCGCAAGCTACAGCATGATATTCTGAAGCTTGAGGTTTGGGTTGTATTTACATACGGGGGAGGGCAGTGCAGCATGGACCGTGCTGCAAGACATGGTTTCTGTAGGGAGAGCAAGAGCAGGGAAAGGGTTGGAGGGGATTTCTACAGCTGTGGTACGTAGCATGCGATGGATCAGACCCGTTGTTAAATTTCTAATTAACATTTTGGTGCCTGTGGCACACCCCAGGAACATCTCCAGCTTTTGTCAGTGGCTATTTGTGTGGAGTTGCAGCAGCAGCCAGGACATCCCAAGTGTGTGTCCCTCCACACCTTCTGAATGCCTTGGCACTGCTGATAGAGATGATGATGAGATGCTTTAGGAAAAAAACCCAAACCAATAGAAGTTGTGAGTGGTCTCTTGCTACCTTGCTGAGGAAGGGTTATCTCCATCCTAATGGGTGAGCCGTACCCTGAAGGACCGGGGGGTTTATAACATAACCAAAACTATTCACCCCTGCTTTTGTCCCCACCTTCTTGTTTGCTTCATTATTCTGAATGTTTTTGCTACATAAGTGTTCAAGCCTTGTCTGAATTCTGGTAAATAGGCGGTCTCTGGTATGTGACCTCCATTATTCACTCCTGGATTAATGTGCTTTATAAGAAATGTCTATCTACTCAGCTGAATTGAAGGTCTCCCTTTTTCTTGGCATTACCATGAGTTAACAGCATCTCCCAATCTCCTGCTCCTAGTCACATAGCTGGAATTTAACTATCAAGCTTCAATATTTGGTTCTTTTGAATAAAACAAGAAGAGCAACAAGGGATTCCTTTGTGTCTCAGCTCCCAAGTGGAGCTGACTCAAAGCCAGTGCCCTTCTCTGGACTGGGCTCAAAGGTTCAACCTGGCTAGAGCAAAGCCAGGTTTTAATTTGCATCAGAAATGAGGATTTGTGCACTAGAAGGTCCCCCCATGACCATAACCTGTTAAGACATCAGTATTTGGACTTTGCTACTGCTTCAGTCTGATGTATGAGTGTCTGTGCGCTCAGGTTGTGTGATCCAGTTAATGAACAGCATTTCACTAAGTTCCTCTTGTCAGTCATTGCCAACTTAGCCTGAATTTATTCCCTTTTTTAATTTGGAGTTTTACAAATCTAAGTAAGAAACTGACCCAAGGACTAATGTTTATGATGGTAATTGTCCAGTTTGCGGATTTTATTTAATGGGTCATTAAAGTGGGCAGTGTGGCTCTGTAATTGCAGGGGGAATAGGCTTCTTGAAGACAATATTCCTTGTAAACAGGAGACTGTTGACTCCTCGGTGCCTCTACAAATTGAAACGAATGAAATACTTTTTACGGTTAACAAACATGAGCTGAAACTCGAACCCAAAGGGAAGAGCACTCAGTATTATTCTATCCTCCTTTGCTGTCCTGCTCTGGTTTCCCAGTGCCATGTTCACTCGGAGGCAGCCAATAAGGAGTCACTGAAGTATTCCTGACCCTGTGCTGGGATCCTGTGCTCCTTCCCAGGGTCTCCATTTAGCTCATGTAGAAGCACTGGGGTTTTTTTTCAGTTTCATGGTGTCCTTCCTTTCCTCCTGCAACAGTTTAGTATTAGTGTAGTTCTTGGCAATTTCACCAGGAAGATGCACAATTGACTGAATGTTGGTTGCCTTTCTAACAAGTTAGTTATTAAGTGGGGACAGTAGAGGGTATTTATGTCTTGGTAAGTCAACAAATATCATAAATGCATTGCTACACAATTCCTGACAGCACTGTTGAGCACAGTACCGTGCTGCGCTTAGCATTTTGGATACTCATTTGGACTGAAAAATTGACCTATGCAAAGGTAACAGTTCTGCCAAAGCTGAATTTTTTCATGATACTGGAGCACCTGATTTTTTTCTGTGCATATTTCTTATCCATTTAGACAACGCAGGCCTATTTTTGTCCTCAGCGTTATGCAACGTGGCCTCTCTCCTCTTCTGCTTTTATCTCTTTTGACGTGGTGTCCCACCTTCTCTCTTCACTTCACATTTAATGTGTTTGTTCACAGTTAAGAGGCTTTTGACACAAGTGTCTGACGGGTTTGCTTTGCTCCCTTTCCAGGGAGTGCTCTAATGAACTCATCTACTTAAAAAAACATGGTAGTTCAGAGAAGGGACATCCCTCAAGTATTTACCTTGAGCCATGCAAATCAGAACTAGGTGAGAAGTTGCACTGGGAAATAGTGTACTACAGAGCATCAGGTAACTCACGTAGCTGATGTTTAATGGCTTCTCTTGTTTTGTGTGTCTGGGTAACAAGCTTGTGAGCTCAGTGGTCCTCTGACAGCCTCCTGCTCAACTGCCCATACAGATTATCTCTGGACCTTTCTCTTGGCATGGCTGGTGTAACCAGTGGACAGGAAGGAGCAGATAAAAGCTGGTGGCAAATCTGCCAGGGGCTTAGCTGAACTCTTGTACCCTCATCTACTCATCCTCTGCTGGCTTAGCAAAATCTGTACGTTGTCTGAAGCTGGGCTGTTAATTTCAAAACCAGTTTTGGTTCATGTTCAGTGCCTGAGTTCCAGAAAAGGCTTTGGGGAAGTGCACCACGAGCAGCTCTGAAGAATATCTCTTGGGGCTGGTGCAGTCCCTGAGTGACACAAGACCTCTCTTCTCTAAGTGGGACACTTTCTTTTTCTCTTCCAAAAGAAATCTACTTTAAGTAAGACCTTTTTTAAAGCTGTTCTTCCCTTTAGCTTACAATCCAGGCATATCTGCAGTTAATACTCTTGAGAGATGGCTGCTTCTGCTGACTGTGAAGATGGAACAATAGTTTCTGACTGTCTGAACCCACTTTCCTCTAACTGATTTTGCTTTTTTTTTTTTTTTTAAGCAAAATATTCATGCAGATTTCTTGTTAAAATCGAGCAGGAACTTTCTCAGAGGAATTATATCAGACAAAGCTGTGAATATTTCAGTGTTCCTGATGAGTGAAGTGCCAAGGGCATGTTTAAGTAACCACGGACTCGTGTTTTCTTCCCTTCTGCTTTTTTTTATTTTGTTGTTGTTGGTAGGTTTTTTTAATGAAAGTACATTTTCCATCATTTTATGGAAACTTGGCAATCAGCTCAGTTACAGAAAGGACAGGATGAGAAAAGTAATAACAGCCAGAGGGAGAAGAGATGCCTTTAACAGCTTATTACAACTTTTTGTGGTTTGGCTACTTGGAGGAAGCCACGGCCTCCTTTTTGCCTTGTGGGGTGGCCCAGCTTAGCTAAGGCTGAGCCACAGGAACCAACCCACCGAATGGGTCAGGCTGCCAGCAAAGTCCTCCCCATTTTCTTACCACAGTCACCCTGCCTTGCATTACTGCCTGTGGAAAGACTTCCTTTGTTCTTGTCACTTTGTGTGACAAATGGTGACAAGTTAGGCTGGACAGGTTCTGCAACTGTAATGTGTCCTGTTAGGACAGGCGATACTGGGCTCAAACAGTGTTTTTGGGTTGGGCTTTTTTGAGTGAAAGTACTCTGCAAGTTAGGAAGATTAATAGGACTTGACATCACTGTTTGTGCTGCTTGTTAGTGTCTGTCCTAGATACTCCAGCATCCTTAGTTGGACCAGGAGGAGTCCCGGCCAGCCCGTGAGTCTCTTCCAGCCTAAATTTTTCCGTGATTCTTTAAGTGCACTTAGAAAAGCTGTGTTAGCCCTTTGTTCTCTGCATCTGTGTCACCCCTGAAAGGCAACCCCAAACCTGCTGATAGTGGTGATTTAATCTCCATACTTAATCTTCTTTTATTTCCCCGGGCCTCTTTCTGCCAGCAGTGAGATATGTTCCTGTGGTGTAGAACCTTAGTAAAGCATTTATTTTTTTTTATTTTATACACACACACCACCCTCCTCCCCCCCAAAACTGCCTGCAGTTAGGTTTCTACAGTAGATGGTTTGTTTGACAGTTGCTCATGGAGGGCATTTGATCTCAGCTGAATTGGTGAAGCAGGTACTCATCCAGCCCTATGCCTCGTAGGTGTGGGGCTGTCTTCCTGGCAGGAGAGGCGAAGTTGTGCTGCACAGCTTTGAGCAGCCCCCCATGGCTCAGGCTGGTGTGATCTGGGGCCTACACTTCAAGGTGGTGGGATGCAGCTTCCCATGGAGAAGCTCACCAGATACATTGAAGAGTCAGATCCTCATGCAGATGTGTATCCTGATGCTTAAACATAGGGATCTTTGCAGGTTGTTGTTCACTCGAGGCTCAAGAATGCCCCAAGGAAAAGGGCTTCCAAGCACCGAAGCAATGAGAAGTAAAATGGGGTTCAGTGAGAATATGGCAGACATTCCAGGAAGTCACTGTTCTGTGACAGGTAATGTGAGAGTAACTTCTTTACCCTGGAAACTCCTGGTGTCCTGGCCAATGTCAATACCATTGCTGCTTGGTTTGTTTTTTTCTGAAGAAGGGGTGTTGGATGCTCTCCCATCTGCACAGATCTTGTTAGGAAATCCAAGCTCTTTCTGAATCCCAACCCTATCTTAACAAATATTCTGGTTTCAGAAAGCATTTCTAATGCTTCACCATCTGGTTTTAGGGTAATTAACTTGAGTCCATAAGTGCCTTTCTGTTCTGAGTCCCAGTGTTGGGGTAGTCGGTATCCGAGTAATCTTGTACCGAGTATTAAAAACTACCACGTTGTTACCAGCTTACCCAAGAGGTTTTGGAGTTCTGCCTTGTTTTGACGTGGACTTGTAGACTGATACAGATTGGAAGTGATTTGTTAACGTAGGCAACCAAGTTTGCAGTAATGAGTTGAGTATCTTTGTATCTGCTGCTGTGATTTGGGGGGGGCTTGGGAAAATAATTTTAAATTCTTTTGACTGGCCTGAAAAATGAAGTCTGGCAGTGTCAGATTGGCTAAGCTTTGGAAGGAAGGGCCCAAAACTTGGACTTCTGGAGGTCAATTTCCTATTAAACTTACACATGACTTTAAGTCACCTTTATGGCAGTCTCTGTCATGGTTGGCTGTGTTGTCTCACAAAGTTGTCCTTTACCTGCTGATCCACTCATTATCAGCTTTGCTGATAGAGAGGTACTCCCATCCCTGGAGAGATTCCAAAGCCATGTAGATTTGCTGCTGAGGGCCATGGTTTAGTGGTGACCTGGTAGTGCTGGGTTAACAGTTGGATGTGATGACCTGAAAGATTTCTTCCAACCAAAATGAATCAATGATTCTAGTGACCTGAAAATACAATTAAAAAGTAGCCAGTTTTTAGTCAACCAAAGAAAAACCCAGAGCAGCCTGGCGTTTGCGTTCTGATGCGTTGCCTAGGAGCTGCTTCTCTGTTAAGACAACCAAATGTGTGCTCCCAGACTGCCTGTGCAGCTGCAGGGTGGGTGCTTTGAAACTGAGAGACATGGGAGACAACAGTGGAGGATCAGATCTGTTTACTGAGGGAAGACCACCTGAGGTAATTCCCTGCTGCTCAGTTGTGCCTTTGTGCTGTTATGTACCAAGTTTAGCCTGAACCTCTTTCTCTTAGTCAGTCCCAGCTGACAGAGGCAGATTGGGAATGAAGGGGTCAGCAGATGGGATGTCTTGGAGATCATACCTGGGGCTGTATCGCTATTGTCATCCCCTGACTCTAGCTTCAAGGTGTGTTGATACCAAATAAACTTTAAACCACAGCTCTGTAAGGGAAGAGGAACTTGACATCGAGGCTTTTTCCCCACAGAAGTCCTTACTAGAGTCAGAGATGGACAAATCCAAAGCATGGGCTCAGTGCCAAGGAGAGAGGAGTTATGAGGCTTATTCCTTCAGATCTGTGTACTCCCTTTTCTGTCTTGAATATGTTACAAGTTTTAGGGAACAGAAGTAAGTGTGATGACCATGATTTTGTGATGGATAGGTGTTGTGGATGACAGAATTTTGTGACATCTTCAGTTAGAAATGCTGGAGACTGCCATGAATAGTTTTAACTGTCAGGGAACTCTGTAGTTAAGGAGTCACAGCGCAGCATACACATATGCAAGCTAGGAATTTGTAGGCAGGTAGCTGAAACGATACTGACAGCTCATCATGGTTTTGATGGCATTCTTGGCGTGCAAGTGGAAAGGGTCACGTGAAGCTTTCAGGTTGACCGTGCTGTCTCAGCTTGGGTTTGGGGAAAAGCTGACGTTCAGTTTTTGTCTAGTGTCAGCCAAACACTTAGTGAGAATTCAGAGTGGGAGAAGTATGGAAAAAAAAACCCAAATCTGGAAAATAGGGATAATTGACAAGGCCACGGCATGTGCAGCTTAAAGGAAAGACAGCAGAGAGTTATAACTGTCTCAGTAAATATAAGGAGTCATTATAAAGAAGCCTGAGCAAGTGATCTTCATTAATGGGTAATGGCAGAGCAGGTAATGAAAGGCTTAAATGTGCACCAGGGAAAAGTTCATTTTCAATACAAGACAGGTTGGATTTCAGTCCCTTTTTTCATGAAGAAGGGAGAGTCCTGGTGGGTGGGTGGTTGGTTCACCATCACAGGTGAGGTACCAAAAGCTGCATGTCATGCATCTATTGGAAGGTGCTGTAAACACCATTCTGAACTAATTCCTCCCCAGTCCAGGCTGCAAAAGCAAGTGGGGGAATCATCTGTGCCAGTGAAATCAAACCCTTCCAGTGCTTCACTCTGAAAGGTGGAGGAAGAGTCAAGTCTTAGCCTTGGGCTAGTTTAGGGGAGCTCAGGGTCATAAGAGCACATCAAGCATTTGCACACCAGCTGTGGAATGCTGGGTGAGACATCCTGGGGGTGCTAACTGGTGTAATTCCAGGAGTGATGGCAGTTCTGGCCCTTGGGCTCTGCCTCAGTCAACTGAGTACTTGGCCTTCGTGAGCATGGGAAGACTGTTCCTGGCTGTGTGGTCATCCTCAACATACGTGTTGGACTGAATTCAAGTAAAAACACTCAGGCAGACACTTCTTAAATTGTCTCTTAGCTGTAACTTGGGTCTGCTCTATCAACAGCGACCAGGGAGCAGTTGCAGTGCTGTGACTGGCACCGACACGCTGAGGTTAATGAAGGACAGTGACACCAAGCAGGTACTCGATATCGAGCCAAGAATGTCCTGTGGGCACCAGACCCAAAATAGTCAGTGGTCCAGAAGTGTGCTAGTGAAGCTGGTACGAGTGGGACAAGACGTGTGCATTGAGGTGCTGCAGCTGCACGTGCTGCTGGGACATCGCTTGGATGCACCACCAGCAGCTTTGCCACCTCCTCACTTGGGATGGGCTTCATGGACCGATTACAGCGACCATGGCAGTGCCTGGTGAGAAACCCCCCACTGTGATAAACGCTGCTGCTTCGCTTGGAATTAAACCAGGTGACTTAAACGTGGTTGATGCAGCGGCTCTGCAGGGGAAGCTGTTGGAGCATTCTATTGGAATTTCTATTTATTGCATCGTTAGGAGCAGCAGAGGGTTTTGCTCTGTAGTAGCAGTCTCCTTTGGTTTATGAAGTGTGTGTCACTCCACCTCCGAGCTCCCACAGCGCAACACGCTGAGCCCTGAGCTCATGCAGGCTGCAGAGCCTTTTGTAGGACCCCCTGCAAATAAAATCCCAAGAGTGGGATTTGGGTTAATGACGCTGCCACGAGAGTGTGCATGGAGGTTGTGTCACCGAGTCCGTCAAACAGAAGGGATGACCTAGTCAGCATCAATGCTTTTCTTCGTGTGTGTGCAATCCAGTTAACCAAGAGTCGGATACTCCCAGAAGCTGATGGTCAAGAGGCTGGGGCCATCTCTGTGAACGTGTGTACCTGGCTGCGTAAGCGGGAGGGCTTTGGATCAGGTGTAGGGTCCTGCACCTGGGGAGGAATAACCCCCTGCACCAGTACAGCTGATGGGTTGACCTGCTGGAAAGCAGCTCTGCAAGAAAGACGTGGGAGTCCTGGTGGACAACAGGTTAACCATGAGCCAGCAATGCGGTCTTGTAGCCGAGGCCAGTGGTCTCGCTGGGGTGCATAAAGAAGAGTGTGGCCAGCAGGCTGAAGGAGGTTCTCCTCCCCCTCTACCCTGCCCTAGTGAGGCCACATCTGGAGTATTTTGTCCAGTTCTGGGCTTCCCAGTTAAAGAGAGACAAGGAACTATTGGAGAGAGTCCAGCAGAATCTACAAAGATGCTGATGGGACTGGAGCATCTCTGTACTGAGGAAAGGCTGAGAGACCTGGGGTTGTTTAGCCTGGAGAAGACTGGGAAGGGACCTTCTCAGTGCTGAGCAAAGGTCGGGGGTCAAGAGGATGGGGCCAGGCTCTTCAGTGGTGCCTGGCAACAGGCTCAAACTGGAAGCCAGGAGGTTCCAACTGAACGGGAAGAAAAACTTCTTTGCTGTGAGGGTGCAGAGCCTGGCCCGGGCTACCCAGAGAGGTGGTGGAGTCTCCCTCTCTGCAGATTCCAAATACTCCTAGACATTGTGAATCCTCCACACTCTGCTGTGGGTGACCCTGCTGGAGCAGGGGGGGTTGGATGAGACGATCTCCAGAGGTCTCTTCCAACCCCTAACTGTTTTTGTCTTCCTGTGGACCCTCAGGTGTGATGACTACAGGAGTATGGGCAGTGTGTTTTATTAATCACAGGACAAAACTGCAATGTTTCTCTCCCAATGGTCTTGCCGTGCTTCCGTGGGTGACAATGTCAGCCAGCTTCTTAAGCACAACCCAAAATAAATACAAATCAAGTCCTGCCTATTACCAGCAGGCTAAAATTGCTGGTTGGGAACATTCCAGTGAGCAATTCTTGAAGCAGGTATCTGACTCCTGCCTCATCCTTCTGCTATATGAGCAAACACTTCAGTCCTCTTACTCTTTTGCCCCTTTTAAGCTCCAAAGACAGAGCAGTTCTGCACCTCCACACATCATTGTCTGGGCTTCGGCTCCCACCTTGGCTTTTGGTGGTGCGTTAAGGACGTGGGAGCAGGGCACAGGCACTCCCTTGTCCCCAGTAGGCTGAATCAAACCACTGCAAACTTATTTTTCTTGGCAAATTGAGTGTCGAGGTCAAGCCAAAACAGCATAAATTCTAACAGCAGTAAGAATGCTATATATCTTAATAAAACTGTGTGTATCTGTTCCACGGAGACTTCTATTTGTGTTTTTCAGGGTAGTGATTTGGCTTGAGTACCTGTAGCTCTGCTGTCCCGTGGGTTTCCCTGGAACTGGTACTGCTTCTGAACCTTGCTCTTTTCTCATTTACTGAGTGTGTAGGATAGAAAAGCTGCTCTGCTCCTCACACTGAGGTACCAGGAGTGTTGTCAAGGGTAGAAATGGCAGTAATGGAGCCAGGTCTGGAGACCTTCAGTGGGACATGGCTTCTCATCTCCTCTCCCTCTCCATTCTGGCAGTCAGGAGAGTGCTTCCCTTTAATTCATCAGAAGTGTCCTTTCCCCTTAATACTACTGATTCCTCTCCTTTGCATTTCCTTCCTTTCATTTCTCTGCCGTGTAAAATTTTAAAAGGCAGATCGTCTCAGAGCTGGCAAGAAGTTATTTTCATGGAATCATAGAATGGTTTCAGTTGGAAGGGACCTCTAAAGGTCATCTAGTCCAACCCTGCCCTGTAGTGAGCAGGAACATCCTCAACTAGATCAGGTTGTTCAGAGTCTCATGAAACATGACCTTGAACATCTGTAGGGATGGGGCCTCCACCACCTCTCTGGGCAACCTGTGCCAGTGTTCCACTACCCTCATAGTAAAGAACTCCTTCCTAATGTCAAATCTAAATCTGCCCTTGTCTTGTTTTGCCTCTCATCCTACCACCACATGCCCTTGTAAACAGTCCCTCCCCATCTTTCCTGTAGGCCCCCTTCAGGTACTGAAAGGCCGCGGTAAGGTCGCCATGGATCCTTCTCTTCTCCAGGCTGAACAATCCCAACTCGCTCAGCCTGTCCTCATAGGAGAGGTGTTCCAGCCCTCTGATCATCTTCATGGCCCTCCTCTGGCCCTACTCCATGAGGTCCATGTCCTTCCTGCATTGAGGGCTCCAGAGCTGGACACAGTACTCCAGGTGAGGTCTCACCAGAGCAGAGCAGAGGAGGAGAGTCATCTCTCTCAATCTGCTTGCCACGTTTCTTTTGATATGCAGCCCTGGATGCAATTGGCCTTTTGGGCTGCAAGTGTGCACTGTTGGCTCATGTCCAGATTCTCATCTACCAGAACCCCCAAGTCCTTTTCTGCAGGCCTGCTTTCTATCACCTCATCCCCCAGCCTCTATTGATAATGAGGATTGTTCAGACCCAGATGCAGGACCCTGCGCTTGGTCTTGTTGAACCTCATGAAGTTCGCCTAGGCCCACTTCTCCAGCTTGTCTACGTCCCTCTGGATGACATTCCATCCCTCTGGTATGTCAACTGCACCACTCAGCTTGGTGTCATCTGCAAACTTGCTGATGGTGCACTCAATCCTTCTGTCTATATCATTGATGAAAATAATTAAACAGGTCCCAGTATGGACCTCTGAGGAACACCACTTGTCACCAGTCTCCATCTGGACTTCGAGCCGTTGACCACTACCTTCTGGATGCGACCATCCAGCCAGTTCCTTATCCACTGAACACTCCGCCCGTCAAATCCATATCTCTCCAACTTGACAAGGAGGATGTTGTGGGGGACCATGTCAAAGGCCTTGCAGAAGTCCAGACAGATGACATCCACAGCTCTTCCCTTGTCCACTGATGTAGTCACTCCATTATATAAAGTCACTAGGTTGGTCAGGCAGGACTTGCCCCTAGTGAAGCCATGCTGGCTGTCTCCGACTACCTCCCTGTCCTCCATGTTCCTTATCAGACCACCTCGGGGAATCTGTTCCATGATCCATTTTGATTTATGAGGATGAATTTCAGGTGCAGCCATCTTTCCATAACCTTTTTTAATTGCTCATTAAAGCGTAACAAGTTGCTGGTGATCAGAATTAATTTTTTTTTCCCCCCCTTGCAGGCAGCAGTGCCCTGCCAAGGTCAGCGAATCCTCAAAAGCATCTATCAAACACCTGATCTGCTGGGATTGCTCCTCTGCTTACAGATGTCTTTTTGTTAACCTGGCTGCTACAGATTCACTTAAGCTGCTCTCTGAGAGCAGAGGGAAAGTGTAAACAGGGAAAGCCTTCAGGAGATTGGATTTTTCTGATGTGACAAGAGCTCCCTTTTGTTTCATATGGCTTCTTTAAGCTAAAAGAGGAAAGGGAGCTGGTAGTATCAGGAATGTTTTTCCTGACCAGACCCAGCTGTACAACTCCAGGGAATCAGGTAGAGGAGGGAGTTAATGAGCAATTAAATAAGGCTGCTCTGGCTCATTTTCCAAGGCTTGGGAGTGGTTTCCAAACCTGAGGACTTCCTGGTGCTGGCAGCCCATGCCCAGTGGAGCAGGGCCGGGCAGCAGCAGCAGCATCGGGCAGCGTGCCAGCTCGGCACAGCCAGGGTCCCAGCGCCGGGGCAGGAGCTGCTGCAGTGCCACAGGCAGGGACCCTCTCAGCCCTCTCCAGGCATCGGAGGTGGGTCGTGGTGGTCGTGGTTTGCTGCTCTGGATGGGTTATCCAGCTCCGGACCAACCTGCTTGGGTTTTGTTGCCTGGCATTGCTGGGTAATGCTTAGAACAGCCCGTGCATGGTGGTTTAGGCTGGGTTTGGCATTTCATCCTCCACTTCCTTCCCATTTTCATTTCTTCTGCCCTCTGTAGCTCTTGATAATCTTTAGAGCTGTTTCTTTGGCTGGTTTTTTACCAAATAATGTAACTGAGCTTTGCCAATCCCATCCAGCAGCTCTTTGCCGTCTGCCAGCACAGTACCTTAGGCTGTATCTGAAAAACCTAGTGCTTTAGATCCGTGGTCACTGGAACCTCTCAGCATAATTAACAACAAAAAATAATATTTTGACACCTTTGCTCTTTTCAAATAAAAAGCCTTTAGAAACTTTCACCTTTCTTTCTCTTTTGGCAGCAAGTTGGTGCCTGTGCAAACCTGACATCTTACTCCTAAATGTATAACTATTTTTGGGCAAAGGAGGTTGCTGGGATTTAGGAAGATGTACGGTGTTTCCCTCCCCACTTTTTTTTTTCTTTCTTCCTCTGTCATAGTTGTATTTGCAACTGGACAAGAGATCCTGGCAGCCTGCTTCTCCAGAGCAGTAAACAGAGCCAGTGCCGCAGTAGTTTGCGGATAAATAATGTATTACAGCCTGTCAAATACAGCTTTGAGGAAATGCCACTTTAAAGGGTCATATATTGTGAATCTGAATATTACCCTACCAATCATTACTTTGCAGACCCTCTTGATTCCTCATTACACACACGGCGGCTCTTAGAACAGGTCACCTTTTCCAACTACCCTGAAACCTGACAGGATTAGGATTAGCCATATGTCTACTATTCATGTTTGTTTAACCAGCATAAATAAGCTCAAAAATCATCCCTCAATACTTTTCTCTCCATCCAGAAGTCCTTGTAGGTTTTCTTTTTCCTACCTCAATTGGAAATAAGAAGAGGTGCATACACTTTTTTTTTTTTTTGAGATTTTAGGGAACGCATAATTTGATTGGTTTTTAGGAAAAGTCTTCCTAGAAATGTAAGAGCTTGTTAAAATACAGCTAGGTATTTTTCCAATGGAAGTGTTTAAAAAGGATAGAAATGATACTGCCTGGTTGCAGTTTGAAGTTCAAGAATACCTGCAGCCAATTTACAGGAGGTGGGAGTATTTTGGAAAAATAAAAACCTAGTAAGTTGAAGATGCTGATTCTTGCCCAGCAGGAGTACTATATTTTGTGGTATTTATGCTTATATCTGTTAAAAGCTGATGTGACCATGTTTCATGTTCTTTCATGGTGTTTATAGACTAGCAAGGCCATCCAGTAACCGCTCTGGTGTCAGCAATGGCAATACACTGCTCCCTGGTTTTTAAACTGGATGTTATCCATGCAATGTCTGATTAGACAGGGTTTCAGCACTGGGGTTTAGGTAGAAATTGCCCATATTAATGCTATTGGCGATGACAGATTTAATGAGGAAGGAGCAGAGTCAGCCAGAATGAGCAGTCTTCCCCAGAGGAGGAGCATCTGGTACCCAAGCTTGACCTTCTTCTGAAGGATGGACGTCCTGGGGCCAAGTTAAAATTTCATTTCACGTTTTCTTTCTGAAACGCTACACTCTCTCAGCCAAAGCCACACGTCCCACCACACCAAGCCTGAACTGGAAGAGGCAATTCAGCCCTTACCCCACAACAGCTGGCACACTAGGGCTGCAGGTCTGTGCTTACAGAGACACGATGCTGTTTGTACCCTAAACCTTTGGTTTAAATGTTTCCTGGTTTCCCCATTCTGTATCAGATTGGACAAGTCTATGTTTACGAGATGGATGGTCCGAGTCCACGGCAGCATTTGTGATGCCCCGTCTCCGTGCTTAAGGAGGACCCAGAGGAGGTTCTCCTGCCCGTGCCAGATGGCTCTTTAGCCATCAGAGCTGCTTCATTTCCCAGCAATGAGCCTTGCAGCTGGTGATGGCAGGAGGAGAGATGAAAGGAAGGCAGTGTCTGTGTTTGAGAAGTTCCACTGTTGTTTTGTTTTTTGTTCTTTTTTTTTTTTAATAAAGATGTTTCTCATGATGGTATCTCTCAATTGGTTCAGACTGGATGCTTCTCAGAAGCTGGCATTTGATTTCCCAGAGGAGAAGATGGATTGAGTTAGTGGAGAAAAAAAAATAGTGAAGTCTGGAAGCAGAGGGACTATGTCTGTTGTTTTATGGTGGATCCCTGTATTGCCTCTCCATAAAGTTATACTATTAAGGGAAGTAGAAGCAGAGAAAATGGTCTGTTTATTTGCCTTCTGCTCTCCTCGTGTGATGAAGCCTTTCCTCCATGCCTTGAAAAGAGAGGAGTGGTATTTGTTCAGACAGAAAGCTAAGCAGGAAGGAAGCTTACCCGCATTTCAGCTTATAGAGGAGTGGGAAGATGTTCGCCCTGTGTGAGGGTTGTTTCTTTTTTGGAGGGGTTGGGAGTATTTAACACATGTTTAAGATTCTGGAGAGCCTTTTAAGTGATGGTAGAGAGTATCCTGATGTAGTATGTGGACTGACTCCTGGGAGCGTGATACTGACACTGAGTCAGGTTGGCAGTGGGAGAGGGAAGTGCTGTGCCCGGCTTCTCCTGCCTTCTTACCCTCCTTTTGATTTCCTTGCGTGTCACATTGGCTCTTAATGAATTGCAACATACTGCTGATTATATTATAGGCTAATTTCCTCAGCAGCTCGGCTGTCCCAGCTTGCGGGAAGAACACTGGAGAGCGTTGTATTTCCTGATTTACCGTCCTCTCCAGCGTGCAGATGCAGTATCCGCTGCTGGCACCAAGTGGCTGCGGGTGGAAGTTACTCCAGAGGTGTTGGACTCACTGTCCATGTGTGTTGTGTGGTTTTTTTGGGCTGCAGGTCAGAGAGGGGTAGAAACCCCCCTGTTCCCTCCCCATTTTCCCTGATGGTGGGTGTCGTGCACTGGAGCTGCTCCATCCAGTGCTGGTGATGCCAGCTGAGCGGTTGCCTTGGCCGTGCTTTTCCTTTCCTGAAGATATGTGAAAGGGAAAAAGGCTGTCAGGGGACTCGTTTGCTTGTAAAACAAACTTCAGCATGCTCTGCCCTGCATCCCATCCCTATGGGGTTTGTTGGGGGTTTTTTTCTCCCATCTGAGAGACTGGAAGAATAACCTGTACAGTAACATCGCATGTATGAAGGCAAAGGGTTGTGATTACCTGGGAAAGGACACTATTTTTTTCTGTTTTTTCAAACACCCTGGGGGATTTTTAACACTTAACGTTGTTCAGAGACAGAGTACTGAAAGAAAAAATTACTGCAGGCTTTGCACCCTCCTTCATTTTTCAAGCAGAGAGAACAGGCAAGCTGTGTTCAGTTGGCCAGAACACATTCAAGACAGCAGGAGAGCACAGATGTGGTACCTCTGCTCACAGACGGAGAAGTGGGAAAGGGGGTGGAGGGAGTAAATTTTGGGGTTTTTAGAAGTTGAAATCAAGGTTTTTTCACTCGCATATCATTTGAAGCCAACTCTCTTTATGAATATGATTTTGTTTCTTTCAGTTGGGTAATGATTCTACTTGAATATGGAAGCTGGTTGTTGGCCAGATCTTACCTGGCAGCCCCTTTTCGGGCTGGCCTTGGCAACAACCATTGCTGAGAGTGTGTGTATGGGAGAGTGTCACACCTGGCTGCCAGGAATAAGAAGCATTCATTCCATGGTTTTCCAGCTTTTTTATTTCTTGTGAATAATATTTTGTGGTGTTTTGACTCATTGCTCTACCTGATGACTGCCTGTGGAAACTAAAAATCAGAACTGGTTTGGAGCCCCCAGGCAGGGAGAATGAGTTGGTTTATTCACAGGGGCTCAGGACAGTTTTGTGCTTTAAAGAGATTTGTATCTTTAAGTTATTTTAGTTCCTTCATCTTAGTTTTGTTTTGTCTTTTTATCTTGATTGGAAGAGACCTTTCAGGTCATCATGTCCAACCATTAACTCAGCACTGCCAGGCTGCCACTTAAACATGTCCCTCAGCACCACATCTCCGCAGCTTTGAAACCCCTCCAGGGATGGGGAATCCACTCCCTGGGCACGCTGGGCCAGGCCTTGACAACCCCTGTGGGGAAGACATTTTTCCTCGTGTCCAACCTAAACCTCTCCAGGTACAACTTGAGGCCATTTCCTCCTGTCCTATCACTTGTTCCTTAGGAAAAGAGACCGACCCCACCTGGCTCCAACCTCCTTTCAGGGAGATGTCAAGGGCGAGCAGGTCTCCCCTGAGCCTCCTTTTCTCCAGGCTGAACAAGCCCAGGTCCCTCAGCCGTTCCTCGTGAGACTTGTTCTCTCTTGTTTTGAGCGTTTTCATGTTTTTTGTCACGGTGCCTTTTCACACCCTTCCCCTGGGCTGAGCTTTCTGCCTCACAGCCTTGTTTTCACCTCCCTTTATTTATTTCCCGCCTCTCTTCCAGTTTGAGCGGCACGACCCAGTGGAGGGGCGGATCACGGAGCGGCAGTTCGGCAGCATGCTGCTGGCCTACAGCGGTGTGCAGTCCAAGAAGCTCACCGTCATGCTGAAACAACTCAAGAAGCACTTCCAAGAAGGAGAGGTCAGTGACGTTCGTGGTAAATTCAAGGAGTTGTGGTGGGGGCAGCTGTCCTGCCCCGTGCTCAGATGTGGGTGAAGCAATCTCCATCTTAAGACAAGCGGTGTGGGGAGGCAGGCGGGCTTTGCAGACGGTAAATACTTTGACAGCAGCAGGGTGATGGAAGGGGTGGGTGAGGAGCGGTCTGTCTGGATCGAATTGTAGGCTTGTCCCTGTTAAAATGGATGCTGTCATTTGCAAAATGTAAATTCACTTTACAGCACCCTGGGTCCGGAGCCAGAATAAACATTGAAGGCATGTTCCTGGTCGCTGGCTTGACCTTGGATTAATTAGCTGCTGCGACCGGGCTGTGTATTACTTAGTTATGAACTTACATGAAAGACTATTTATATTACTCATGATTTAAAGAGGAATAAGGTTGCAGATCCTACACTTGTTAATTTAGTGAGAGACCTTGGAATAAGACACCCGTTCCCAAAGGACGTGCTTTATCAGGTAAGGCAAATATGGGCTGCTAAATTACTTCACTAGTAGAATTTCGCGTCCGCTTCTATAAAGATGGATTGTTCTTTTATGAACTTGGTTATAAACAAGTGATTTGTCAAAATGAGAATAGATGGGAAGTCTTTGGCTGCGTTTTGGGTCAGTCTGACTGTTTTAGAGCCACTTTCTCTTAATATCAGAACTGGTGTTTATTTCTTAACTGGTTTAGATGCCAAGTGTGTTACAAGCCACAAATACTCACCAGAGTCTAGTCCTTTTTCGTCCCTTTTGGGATCCTATGATATAAAGGAATCCTCTGTGCCTGTGAAGCGACTCCCATGACTTTGTCCCCCCATTTTCTCCTTCTTTCACTGGCAGCAGATGAGAATTGGGGTGCGCTGAAGCAGCAGGGCTCGTATGCTGATGTGCCTCTATTAACTGCAAATAATGCTAGAATTAAAGTGGAGGAAACTGTAAGTGAGGAGCCGTGATACCCACAGCTTCTCATGGCCTTGGAGTGCCAGAAGGAGCTTGCTTTTTTTTTTTTTTTTTTGCAGATTCCCTCATGTTTTGTAGGAAAATAGACTCAATATTTCATAGGCCGTTGTCGATAGATGGTGTCAATGTGTCATCAGAGCTGAGATGCTCTTCGCGTCAATATTTGCAAATCTCACTTCTCAAGCTCTTTGTCTCTGGCTTAAAGTCCATTGATGTTTCCAAGGTTGTGTCTGTTTATTCAATCTTTGAGCAAGATGCTGCAGATTTGGCTTTTCCAGTACCTCTGTTCCCCTTGAGCTTTAACAGGAATCATTTGATTTTTGCGTGGGGAAAAAATACTTAGCTGTGATGTGTGTCTAACAGAAAATATCAGCTCTGTTGTTAATGTTCCCAAACTTTTGATTTTTTTGCTGTGATTTGGAGGGGTTTTTTATATATTTATAAACACACATATCTATATATTATTGAACAGTAGCTGGGTGTATGAGGAATTAGGCAGAGTGAGTTGTTTTGGAAGCTTTTTTACAGCAGATGTTTTCTTCCTTTCATGTGTAAGCCAAGACCCTGACATCTGTGGCAGAAGAACTTTTTGTTTTTACCTTATTCCTTATCCCCAAATCAGCCAGATTGTGTTTCTCTGTGCAGATAACCAGATTCACAGCAAGTCTTTCTCCTTCTTTACTCCAAGGACTTTCAAGGAGAGAAATTAGAGAATAGGACAAAAAATGATGTTTGCAAGAAACAGAATTGGTGGAAAACACACAATTCCTTAGACCAGGGAGAATGAAATGCCCCAAATCCTAAAACAAGCCGGTCTCTTTTAGCAAATACAAGATATTTACTGGTTTAGGGAGATATAAAGGATGCAAGAAGTGCCAGCTGCTTTGCACAGGAAGCAAATAAGCCTTTTGGCAGCCAGGGCAGCTCAAAGTCGACGCTTATGCAGAGCTGGAGGAATCAGGCACTGAAATTCTCCACTTCAGCAGGTTTTTGCTCATGGAGAATCCAGCCCAGTACCTAACTTTGCACTGTCTTTTATACAAGAGAACCTTTTTTTTGAAGTTAGTGGCATTCTTTTTCTCTCTGGGGTATTTTAGAAGACCACATCCCCCACAGTTTTGTGTGCAGCACTTTATATTTAAATACCATCACGTGCTTTTATTGGATCACCCTGCTGCTGTTGTCAATGGTTTTATGTAGCTTAAACTTCCCTGTTTGATCAGAAATGGGACCGCTGACCAGAATCACATGAGCTACCTCTTGAGCTTTCTGAATCCCTTATTCAGGGATGTGCCTGCAAAGTTTTCTTCGTAAATGAATGGAGCATTAAGCCAGAGAGCTTCTACTACTTGCAACTGCAAAAGCTCAGTGCTGGCATTGCTTTTTTTCCTCTGTGTTTGTAACCCAGACATCTGCAGGTGCTTCACTCGGGCTCTGCTTTACTCCCATCCTGTAAGGGAGTGGAGACGGTGCTCGCTGCTGCTCACCCTTCAGCTCCCAGCCCCTGCAGAGACATTAAAGTCACCCAGCCACTTCATTTACCCTGCGGTACTCTCCAGTCACTGAACACCTTGTAGGTCAGAGGAGTTTACAACACACACGTGTTTTTCAGGAAGGACTTTTCTCCGAATTCCCTCTTTTCATGCTTTTCTAGCCTGCTTTTCTAGCAGCTTAGTATTGTTATCTGCCCCATTTAGTAACCTGCTGTAACTCCCCATTACGCTAAAAGCATTAGGGGCTTTGACTTCCTATTGGTTCTCAAAGAAAATGGGAGTAAAATAATTTTAAGAGTATGATGCTGGGAGGTAGCAAACGTACCTGGCAAGCTTTACCTTAGAAATGCAGTTTACCTCATGTTTTCCTGTGACATCTGCCAAACGTCATCTTCGTTGTCTTGATACAGTTACCGTTTCTGCACAAGGCAGCCCTCGCAGCCTCCAAAATATTAAAGCTCTGGATTTTATCTAACCTTTAGCTGTTTTCCAACAGCAGTTTTCTACACTCCTACTTCTGGGAATGGCTTCTTTTCTTGTATTAATTGATAATCTGCTTTCATTGTATCTTTCTTGAGGAAAACACATCTTTTTTACCCTGGATCCATGAGCTCCTCTGCATATTCAGCGGAGCCAGCCCACTCTACTTTGTTTAAAATTGCTTACAAACCTCCCCCTTGAGTTATGCTTACACAGCTGCTTTTCTCTTAGTAAAAAGGACTTGTGTCATCAGTAACATTTACAAACACAGTATTAGTTTGTCTCCCTTACTGCTCAAAAACCAAGCTGACCCTTCAGAAACTAGTGATTCAGGTTATCCTCTACACATGCTTTGGGCGCTGTGGAATGTGTTGTTCTGTTGATTTGGCAGAGGGTGAGAGCAAGATGGAATTCTTCTGCGTTCCCAGGGGAAAAGCCCTGTTTTTTTGCAGAAGGCATTGTAAGATGCACGTTACAAGCAGGTACACGTTTCTGGAGCCTACCCGCTTACGTATCGCTAGCGTTACTTAAAAGATGAAAAAAGCCAGGCTGATGAATCAATCAACAGCTAGATCTACAAATGCCTTCACAAAAGTGATCATCCAGATCCCATAATAGCTACCCTGGTGCTCTCCAGATAACACAGTTTCTTGTGATTCCAAATTAACCCAAGCCCCTGTTATATATAATAGAAATATCCGTTGGCCTTTCAAGACATGAATAACTGATGAAGAGTGGAGCAGTGCTGACAAACACATCGACAGGGAATAAATTCCCATACTGATGATCTGTCAACTTGTTGGTGCAGGGCTGAGGCTGTCCCAGTTTCTGACATTCTTTGTCTTTTGGTAGCTGGAAAGTAGTCAGTGCTGATGCCAGCCTCGGCTACGGGATTCATCAGTAAAATACTAAATTTCATAGGACTGATGGCATTTTTGCTGCAGAGATTCAGTATCAGAAAGCCCAGATTTGTAGGATAACACTGTACATCACCGCTTTTGATTTTTTTCAGCTGGTGAAAGGACCACCTAAGTGTGGAAACCCTCCCCTGAAGCACTGAAGCAATAGCAGCTGCTGTGTTGGTGCCAAGCAAGGGCCCGTTTTTCACGGACAGCAACGCTGTTTGGCCCTGACATCTGTCATTTTGTGGTGGAAAATTCCAGCAAAATGCAAAATTTATGGCTCTTTGCTTAGAACAGCAGCTGGGATGCCTTGTGGCCACTACTGCAAACCTCATGCGTCTCAGACAGGACAGGTAGATCAGAGCACAGTGCCTTCTGCTGCCCTGAACCTGGCCACGTGCCTCCCGGTTCCTGCAGGCTTCCCGCATTTTTAGTGCTCTGCTCCAGGCAGGAGTGTGTCGTTCAGGAAGCGCCTGGCAGGGAGGTGTCAGGAAGGGCACCTGAACTCCAAAGATCTCCTCTAGATCTGTTTGAACAAAACAGAGGGATGTTTGCATTCCTCCTGCAGAATTACCTGCTTTATTTGAATATATATTTTTTTTTAATATTATTTATTTGTTTGTTTGGGTTTTTTTTTTTTGCCAGGACAATATTTTATTTAATTCTGCCATACATCTTTTAGCATGTCACCTGAGAATCACAGGCTGGTTTGGGTTGAAAAGGGACCTTTCAAGGCCATCCAGTCCAACCCCTCAGCTTCAACTAGAGCAGGCTTCTCAGACCCCCATACAATCTCACCTGGGATGTTTCCAGGGATGGGGCATCAACCACCTCTCTGGGCAACCTGTGCCCAGGGTCTTGCCACCCTCAGTGGAAAAAATTTCTTCCTTCTCTCTAGTCTAAATCTCCCATCTTTTTGTTTAAGAACCATCACTCCTTGTCCTGTCACAACAGGCCCTGCTAAAAAGTCTGTCCCCATCTTTCTGACAGGCCCCTTTAAGCACTGAAAGGCTGCAATAAGGTCTCCCTGGAGCCTTCTCTTCTCCAGGCTGAGCAAGCCCAACTCTCTCAGCCTGGC
>WTSP01002770.1:9117-56416 GCA_025331215.1 Actenoides lindsayi
GCTTCCCGCCTTCGCCAACCGCCGCCGCGAGCCCTGATGGCCCCTGGGCCGCGCGAGCTGCCTCGCGCCCGGCTCCCGACGGGCTCGTGCTCTGGGCGGGGCGGCGGCACCCGCTGCTCTGGCGACGCCCCCACCCCTGCCCCGCTCCGTCCGCCGCCAGCGCTGCCGGGGCCGGGCCGGGCCCGCCGCTTCCCGGGCGAAAGGGAAACGTCCCGAGAGCCCGAGACACCGACACCGGCCGCGGGCCGGGCCCGAAGCAGCTGATCCCGCCGAGTGGTCTTCAACCAGTAAAGTGTGTGGTCATGTCGCTGCAGCACTTCCAGCTCCTCGACCGCTGGTCCCGGCAGTCAAAAGTACATATATTTTTAAATGTAGTCTAAAGTGAGAGGGAAAGATTATTAGTACTGCTGAACAACTACTGCATGTTCCCCCTCTGATGATGAGGGAAATTTGTCATCAGCGCTTAGATTAGAAAAATGCAACTCAGTTCTTAAATTCCAACTTTCTTCCCTCTTCCTCTTGTCCTTCTTGTGGCACTGTCAGAAAGCAGGTACTGGGTAAGAACGACCTACTGCCGTTCTCGTGATACCGGGACTTTGAAAGTCTTAGTAACAAGAAAACAGAAAAAGCCTTCTTTCTCTTATTTTAGGTGCCATTTTAACCGGAATATCAGCAATTCCAGTGACAACAGCTCTGTGACATCTGACACCAATTGCTTGAAACATACTCTGCTTCTTTAGGTTGCCCAAGTACCTGCTGGTTCCCTGCCAACATTTCTTCCCAATACCCGTGGCAGCAGGCTGTGGCACAAATGGAATGCATTTGTTATTAATAATCTTCTTTTCAAACTGTTTTTAGGTGCATCTTCCTGGTATCATAAAGGGGACAGATGAGTGAACATCGTAAGAGTACCATTTTCCGGTGAACGTGATTCTGGTAAGTAAGACACTCTGCCACTTACGAGGAAGATCATTTATAGTAATCAACTCTGCAAACCCTGCTCCTGTCATTGCTGTTGCTGTGTGATAGCAGATGAAGAACCAGTAATGGCAGTCAAGATGCAGGGGTTTCAGTGTAGTGGATGTATACCCACCTTACACGGTGGGAGTCTGTCGCACATTAGAAAAGAGGTTGTGTTTTCATCACCACCCTTCTACTTCTCCTTTTTTCTTCCTCCTCGATTGTATGGAAATGTATACACACACAAATATTCCTTATTTACTGTGTGAAGAAATAGTTACATGAAATGTAGCATTCACAGCCATGCCTTCTTAGCCAGAGGAATGTGTGATGTCAGTTCCATGCACACATTGGGCCAAGATGAGCAGAGGTTGCCAGCAGCACAAACTTTGCAGAAGTATAGGAGAAATACAGGCCAGGTTCATTTCTTACTAGTGTATTGGGAGACCTTCTATGTTTGAATATAGAACTGCATTTTGTTTTATTGAAACATTCCCTGTTTTTAACAGTTACTGTTTTATCAAATCCTGAACCCTTGAGAGCTCCTGATGATGCCAGTGAGAGTTTTGTGTAGACAAGGATTTGGAGACTTAGCTCATAAAAGAAAATATGATTGATGTGAATACAAATACAGATGCATTGATTTGTTGATCCATCCAAAACCAGTGTGACAGAGGTCCACGTGGCACAGACCAACACAAGGATACAAAAATATGGGCATTTATCTCCTGGGACTTACAAGCCTGCCATTTGAACTAACAGACTGCCTAACATCCTAATGTAGTTGGCCAGAGCCACAGCCAGGAAGATTACCATTCATAGACTTTGAAATGAAACACCCTTCACCTTGTTTATGCTTCATGCATGATTAAGTGCAAAGCAAGCAAGCCATCTCGGTACGACAGTCTGTCAAGGAGAGGAACCTTTTGCACGATGATAAAACAAACATCTAAACACATTTTTCCATGTAAAACCTGTTGTGTTGTTACATGAAAAATGTGTTAACAGGACATTAAGGCTGAAAAGTCAAGCTTCTCAAAGTCAGGAAATAATGGCATTCAGACTGCCCATGAAAGCCAAATTCTGTTCTCTTTGTTATTTTGTTCATTATTATCCAGTAATTAGATAGCTGTATGCTGTATCTTTGGTGATCTCCAGAGGTCCTTTCCAACCCCTACCATTCTATGATTGATTCCATGATTCTGTGATTCTATGTTTCTGTGATTCTATGTTTCTGTGATTCTACGACCAGAATGCCCCCTGCCCGTGGTTCACTCAGCTCATGAAGGCTTGTGCTGTGGCACACTCCTGCCACACGGCCCCTCTCATACCACATAAACAGTATTCCTTTCTCGTATTATGCAGGATATGGTCCTGTGACTCGTTTATTTATGGTGTGCTCTTCACTTCTTCTGATTAGAGATGGGGTATTTCAGCCTAGGCTTTTCTGTGGAGCTCACTTCTATCAGATGTGAGTAGCAATGTTTTAATCTCTGCAGTCTCTCGGAGAGGTAAGGCAGTGGATGTGGAATTGTTCCGATGAGGAATTGTCTCTGCTGATTTCAAGTTACATTTAAAATGTGTAAGTCTGATTATTCACAGGATTTAGCATTATGTAGCACATTATGCATTCAGACAACAACTCTCAAAAGTTTTTAGTTGGGGCCAGGAATAGTCTCAGAGGCTAAGTTTGTGAGATACACATACCAAGAATTATTCATACATTCAGAGATCTGGCTTTGGAGCTGTCAATCACCAGCCCTCTCCACTGACTGCACAGAAAATTTGGGCTCTGGATTTTGGAGAGTTATGAGAAGTTTGGTGTTGATTTGCTCCTTATCACTCTGGAGCCTCTGGTAGACCCTCCAAGGGAGCACTGAAAGCTACATGATCATATTGTTGCAGTTCTGTCCTCCCTCAAGAGATGCCACCCTCTTCTATACATGAGCAGGCATCTTACAAAGAAGAGCTGCTTTCAGTAGGTGTTCCTGTCTAATTCCCTGAACATAATCTACCTATTCATTGAGCAGAGCAGAGGCCTTGGATTATACAGTTTATATGTTACACATAGCACCAGACAATTGAGGACTGTGACATAACATGTATACACAGGTATTTGATGTTTCTTTGAAGTATTTGACTTCAGAAACCTCAGTGGAAATCCTTTCAACAGGGTCAAGCATTTGTTTGCTTAAGTAACTATTTATGAAACATTAGTTAAACTGCTTTACATTTCTTTCCCTCTTGCGTGTATGTGTGTATGTGTAGATGTAAAACCTTTCAGTCTCCTTTACTTGCTGAAGTTAAGGTCAGTTAAACACTTCTTCAGGATGGCTTTCAACATAATAGCTTATCTGAAGTGAGTCAGCTAGATGACAGCAGACTCAGATCTTTCTCAAAGCCTAGATTACCCAACAACAATAAAAAGATGTACGTATCCGAGGTCATTGGGAAGGCTTTAAATTATGTAGAATGCTAAAGGAAGGAGTTATGGCTGGGATAGAGGGACACAAGGAAACAAAAATTGATCCAGAGTTTTCAGATAAAGGGGAATGAAAAAGCAACATAAGAGAAATTCATGATTTTCTGCAAGATTGAATGGGAAACACAGGTCTCAAAGGAGCCAGACTCCAGCAGGACTTTCTGTATACCTGAAGGTAGGTTCAGGATTAAGGACTTGCAATGAAAGTACCTGGGAGAAAATTCAGGCAGATTCTTATTTTGCCCAAGTGACTTCCACCAGTAAATAAATATACATCTCAGGAACAGCACTGTTCTGTATTCTTTTTAGAAACATTTTCATTGGCCACCTTAACCTGTGTCCATCACTGAAGAAAAATTTCTGTACTTGAAGCAGCTAGGAATTCAGAAAGCCAGACAAGGATAAGCATGTTAGGGCAAAATTAAATTAGAATGGTGGAAGTGTAAGCTTCTTCTGGCTACAAGCTAAGCAATGTTGCAGTAAATTTGAGTGCTTAAAGATTATTTTAAGAGTAGCTTGTGATGGATCTTGTCTTGCAAAAAAAAAATGAAATCTGAGCCAATCAACAACTCTCTAAAGCTGCCACCATGGTTAGCTTAACATATCCCCACTCTTTCTAAAATGAGCAGCTATGAAGTTATGGGACAGAGATGAAAGTAACCCTTCTGTACTAGGCACTCCAGCTACCAGTGAAGCAGGAGGAAAAACAAATCACACATAACTTACACCAGGCTAAATTAATTGAACTCTAGTGACAAGTGGCATATAACAAAAGGTTTATGAAGTGAAGACAGGCCAAAAATCCTCTGCTGTTACAGATTGCTGCAGACTGGCCATGTCAGCAGTGCTTACAGGCAGAAATGTCAGGGCCATCAAGCTGTTATGAATACTGTATTTAGAAATGATGGAGTGTGCACCCATAATTTAATTCTGTGCTCTGAGAGCAGCACTAGAATGGATGGGGTAGTTTGGGTTTTCAGGCTTACAGTATCCTCAGATCAGTTCTTCCACAAATTACCACCTTTATCAATGGTTCCATCCTGAGCAATAGCTGTCAGGACTCGTGTCACACTGCTTTGGAACGAGCAGAGCCGCACCGTCGAGGAACAGACCTGGCTGGGAGAGCTGTGATGGCACATTTCTAGCCCTGGAATTTGGCAAAACAAAAAATGCTTGGTGGAAATGGTTCAATTTTGACTATGATTGCACAACTAAGGATTTGTGAAAGTTTGGAATAAACTGGGGGAGTCGAAATAAAGAAGTTTCTTAAAATCTTGATTATTGCACGAAATTCCAAATAAGAAAGACCACATTGGTTCCCACTGAGACTCGTGACAGTCTCTGGGAAGGAAGAGTCCTTCCCCACCCCTTCATGCTATGCAGGAAGTGTCAGCAAAACAGAGTCACTACTACATTTGGTGGATATTACCAGAAGGTTAGTTTTCCATGTTTAAATTTAATTTCTCTTACTGGCCTGAATCATTCACACAGCTATATGTGAGAGCACCCTGGAGTCTTGTGAATAAGAAGAGAGAAAATTCTCCTGGAGCAGCTGAAAAATAAGGAAAATTAAATTAAGGTGGTTGGGGGAAAGCAGCAAACTGCTCTATATTTCTTTCTCTCTTACTCTGGAGACAATGTGTGTGTATTTTTGTAGATGTAAAACCTTTTAGGCTCCTTTACTTGCTGAAGGTAAAGAAAAGCTGACTTTTCTGTCTGGCAGACAAACCAAAAGGCTGACAGCACAGTGTATTATTCATTTGCACTGGATGAGTCATTGCCTGCTCTGTTAGTCAAAGAAAATTATTGTGACTGAGGGGAAAGGTGAAAAATAGTCCAAACCAGAATTATAGGCTTCTCTGTATCATCTTTTGTTATCAAATTTACAAGCAGCCATGTGCCAGGACAAACAAGGAGCTGATTCCTAGCACAGCAGACAGCTAGTGTTGGTGGTTTCAGCCCTGCATACAGACTTGTGGTCTTAATTTCTTTTCTCTGAAGTACTAAGCCTTGTACAGCAAAAGTTTCTAAGTACAATGTAAAAAAAAAAAAAAAAAAAGGCTTCCTAAATATGTTCTGCTGCTAAAAGCACAAGTTTAAAAAATAGTTTTGGACAAATGTACCACCCCTTTATAACATTTCAACTGTAGGACTCAAAACATTATTAAACACCAAAATGCCACTGAAATCCCAGTTACTCATAAAGGGGGAAAACAGACTCTTCCAGCCCTGTGCAGAGCCAGTCCACAGCTAAGCCAGAAGCAGAGCCCTGAAGTCCCAAAGAACAGAAATCCTCCCAAAACTTATAGCATCTTGATTTTATACTGATTGCTTTAGCTCTTATGGCATCAAAATGTGGATCATTAGGATATGCAGCCAGATAAAACTTCTGAGAAGAAAGGGCTCTGTGCTAGGGCAGCAATCCTGAAAGATGTGGATTTCTCCCCTAAATTTCCTGTGTAGTTGTTAAACAAACCTCTGGTTTATTTCAGTTTATTTCGTGTATAATGTGGCTAAAAATATTTTTTTAGCTCTCAGACCTTCTGAGAGCCTGTGAAGTACCGAGATGCTTTGTGGACAGAAGTGTTGCTTAGAAACAAAATTAAAAAAAAAAATCCCTAATTTTGCTTCTCAAGGGGATTTGGAAACCAAAATAGTGCCTCAAGACAATATTTTCCCTGAAGTGCACCAACAAAGTTAGCTCATGGTCAGAAAAGGAAGCCAGGCTGGGACGTGCTGTGTTTTGGAAGCCAGGTGGTCGAGCAGCAAGCACCATGTCCAGAGCTGCTGGCTGTGGTCAGCTCTGCTGCTACCACACAGCCCACTGCTCCCAGCATCACTCCCACACTCTCTCAGGTGCTCAGAGCTCCAGAGGCACCTCTCAACCTGCCCGATCTTCAGCAAGCTGAGTTAGCAAGCTGAAATAGTTACTATCAGCAGCAGGTGCATGGAGTGGGACTCAGGTTTAAGTAATTCATTTTGATACTAATGTGTAGGCTAATTGATCAGTCATTAATTTTCTTGCTTTGTAATTTTTCCCACTTAGCTCCATTACGTAGAAGGTCTGCAAGGCACATTCCTTGGTGAGCATGCTTGCTTTTTATTGCCTTTTGCAGAAGTACAACAATGTGCAATTACTCCATGCCATTCCATCTCTCGGCATCCCCCTTGGTGAAGCATATTCCATTTCTGAACTCTTCTAGACAACAGCCAACCTCTCTTCCCTTGAGGAGTACTGGTTGTATATGCTGCAGCAGGAATTCAAGTGTTGACAGAAATTTCAGGACACAAATACCAGAACAGGCAGCTTTTCCTGTGAAAAGTCAGTTATGGGCTTGTGGACACAATCAGGAGCAACCACAGACCTGAATGTTCCCGTTCCTTTTTTAAGGCTAAAAAACCAAAGCTAGTGAAGGGACTATTTTTCTGGCACAAACCTATATTGCAAAGCTGTGCGTTGGCAGCAGGGGTCAGATCCAGGCATCGTTCTGTGCTGGTACTGTGCAAACAAGCAAGGCTTCCTATGCCAGTGCATATTTCTGCCTTAGATCCTTTACTCCATTTCCCTGTCCTTCACCCTTGGTTACCTGTGGTTCATTTGAAGAAGATGATGAGAGCTCTGGAAATGCAACAATGCAGTTAGAGACATCAAGAATGCTCATGCTGAAAGCTTTACGCTGTGTGTTCAGTCTTACGCGTGAAGTAGCTGAGATCTTTCAGAGCAATGATCTGCTCTGAAAAACCAACTGCTCAGAAGACAGCGTTTTCTCCAGCTAATGACCCTGCTCTTGCTTTCCCATCCTCTGAGTCATATATTCTCTCCCTGTGTATTTAAATAATGTGCATTTTCAAGTCCCTCCATGCATCCTCCCTGCTATTATGTTAATTCTTATGGGAAATATTTCTCCACTAGCCATTGCCCTTTTCAGGATCATGTCCTTGAAAGAAAACAGCAAGTAGCTGTGGCAATTAGATGGGCCAGACCTGAAGCCGGGGCACTGAACACTCAGGCTGAACACTGACTGCTTAAATCTTTGTATTGGAACTGTCCAAAACACAGGGATACCAAAACTTCAGGAAAATATACCTAAGTTTTATGCATCTCTTCCAATAAAACCATGCTTGTGTCTTAAGGGGAAACCAAACAAACTTTCAAACTTATTTTCCAAGGATTGCTAAGAAAGGACAATCCTGGAATCCCACAGATATTCATACTCAACTACTGTCCTGAAACTGTGTGGTCTGTAATGCCACACTTGTATTTGGTAGCTTAAGGGAGCTTCTAATACTTCTTTACTTGTGCTGTCTTTGGCACACCCTTTCAATCACTACATAAACTTTCAGGATATCAAGCTGTGCTACTTTTGTCATAAAATACGGACATATTCTTGCAGACAGCCTAGTTACAGAGGAGGAATGTCATCTACTGTATGGCAATATGGAAATTCAGTTCTACAGCTATTGAACCTTCTTGTGCCAGTACTGCTTCCAACCCATTTAGTCACAGATTTATTTAGTTAGTTAGTTAGAAGCATAAAATATTTCGGTTTTGGAACTGACTCCTGATTTCCAATTAAAAGTTCTATTTGGTATCCCACAAGTAAAAATCGTGGGTCATCTTTCTTTTAAAGAAAACAGCTTTACCATACAGCTTCTAAAATCAGCAAAGGTAACTGGATATTAAATCAATGGCACAGAAGATGGATAGATAAAATACAACCAAGCTACATTCTATTAAATAAGGACATATGAATGCTGAGACTGTAGATATGGTTAGATCCAATGTAGTTCTTCAATGCCACAGGCAAGTGAGTATGTCAGGTGGTCTCCATGCAGACTTTCCTGTAAGGTGAGTTGCTCCAGTTCAGCTGTCCTTTATAGGTCTGCCTGTAGTTTATTTCTGCCTTTTCTGTTTGATTTCAAAAACCTCCTCTAGCTTTTAGCATAGCTCTCCCCCCACACCGGTGACCTTTTAAATAATTAAAATGCTAACAGTTCATTCAAGCTATTATGCAACCCACTCATCAAAGTAGCAGGCAGAGAATGAAAACTAGGAGAAAGAAGACCTGTCTGTGCTGCTTGGTTTTGACTGGCTTTGTTTTCCTGACAGGCTGTGCTTGAGGAGAACTGAGAAGTGTGCTTTGTTACTGGTTCAATGCTCAGAAATTCTCAGTATCATGTCATTATTCCCAGTTTCTGTTTTGATCATTTAAGCAATCTTTTCATGTTGTTTTCCTCCTGGATATATTATCTGACATGCAACAACCAGAGTTCTCATAAAGCTCTTTGGTGCCCGTGGGTACCCACGTAGCTGACGCCTGTTAAATGGCAGCTTCACAGCCTTCGGAGGTATGCTGCAGCATCTGAAGAAACAACTGCTGCATGAGAAAGCTCAGGATGCTCTAAAATCTACTCCAAACAGTGACATAACTTGGAAGGAGAAGTAGGATCTAGGCAAAGTGCAATGTCAAATGAAATACCCAGGACTTATTTCTGAAAGCACACCATTGATTTGGTTATATATCAAATAAACAGGAACCTAGAAACTGATACATTTAAAATGAATAAAAATTAATAATAAATTAATAAAAGATTAAAAAACACAAGAGTTACATAAATCTCTTCATCTTGGCTAAATAAAAGAAAGTCAGAAGAAGGCTAAGCTAGGTTCCCACAGAAGTGAACACATTTTCCAAAGTGCTAATACAGCTGCTCTGTGACAATTAATGGGAAGTGTCTCTGCCATGATACTGCAGTTCTGCTACAGTGACAAGTGCTGTCTGAGCCCTACAAACACACAGGACTGGGCAAATAACCCAGGATTATCTAAAGGATTGTAAAACCAAAGTAAAACTGTTTGTGTGACTGGTAGCCCCTGCTCCCAACAGTTACTTTTCTAAATTTTGATAGCTGTACATTCATTTATGCCTCTATAGAATCACAAAACAAGGAAATTTGGATTACTTTTAGAACTAAGTTCTTTTCGGAAGTGAGAATTCCTGTTGCACGTCTCCAGGGTCCCAAGTAAAATTCCCAGATAATAAAACCCAGACAGCAGTTTTTCATCTTGCATTTTTGCTGCTTGTATCTACTATCCATATTTCCACACGAATTTCTGCATTTTAAATTCCACTTTCACCTTACATCCCTCAGTTGTGAGAATGCCAAGCCTTTGCTGTTGTGTATATAAGAATGTACATTATCTTGCTCCAATATAGCACTTTGCATCAGCAAAAGAGACAAACACCATTAGCCACATTTTGCAAGAACACATGCAGAGCAATAAAATTACTTAACCGAGACTTTTCCCCCAACCAGTGGCAGCGTTGCGATGGAATCCAGGAGTGTTACTTAACACTGGCAAATAGAAAATTTCTATACTGAAACATTTCTGGAAGGGTTCACATTTAGTCATAATTGCATCATTATTTTAATGGTTAACATTATAGGAAGTCAATGTGAGAATATATGCTCCATACAAAGAAAAACAAACCACTTAATGACACCACTATATAATCGCTGCATTTTGACACTGAACCAGTAAGAACTTAAATCAAACAAACGAAAGAAACAAGAGAAACTTGGATTAATTTCCTCCATCTTTCCCCCCCTCCCATATGTAGCAAGAAATTGGAGCCCAAATGAAACATAAACACTTTAATAAATATGATGCAGGCCCCAGCAACATTTTCTTGAGTGAGAAGACTGACTGTTCTTCAGGGCATTTAACTGTAACATCGGAAGAGTCATTGCATTATAGGGAAAGGCCAGAAAACTAGTTAAAGAACCTCAGTGGACAAGGTCACATTGTTCTGTCCTGTCTTGTAACTCTCCTGCTGCCTAGAAAATTACCTGATAAAATGAGATGTGGCATTTCAGCCAAGCTTTCGATAGGATGAGCTCCCTGGAATGGCTATAAACACCCAAACGTTGGTGGGGGATTTATTCTTTCTTTGCTCGAAGTAGTGACAAAGTTGTCACCAAAATTATCAAGGCACCTGTTCCTAGATACCAGTATGCTTTCTGGGGGCCAGCATGATACTCCTGCTGTCAGTAAACTTAAAAAAAAAAAGTGATATCATTTGAGAGATACAATCACTTTGTGTAATATATGAACTGTTGTAACTTTTAGACTGAAGGCAACAAAACAAGAACCATTTCTTTCTGGGCCATATTTCCCCAGACTTGTTGTAACAAATCTAATTCATATTAGCTGCAGTTTCTGGTTTTCTTCTATCTCTGGGGGACAATGCTACCTGCTTTGCTTCAGAGTTTCCAGTAGAAGAAACAGCCCAAAAGAAGATACATCAAATTTAAGTAAAAGGACTAATCTTTGCATTCCGTCCTGCAACACACTGTTCATGAAACAGGGCAATAAGTAGTATTCTCTAAGCAAAAAAAACCCCAATGAATCAAGCCCCCAAACCTTTTCATCAAAGCTAGCCTGAATTGGCTGGCTGTATGCACCATGACTTCTGAATTTGGTTTGATAGTTCAGTATAAAAACACCACATGAAATTCTCATATCAGAAACAAGAACGCTCTCCCAAATTATACACCAGCGTGACTAATGGCATCTTGTCATAACTCTGAAATGTCAATGATTTGGCTGCTTCTGGAAACATAATACTGAACAAAATATAGCATTGTGTGATCCCATGCACTTTTGTCCCGATCCATAGTTTTGCCTTACATTTCTGATTTTTTTGTTTTTTAGGACCTAATCCTCTCCATTTTCAGATCCTTGGGGTTATTAGATTCATAAGGATTTTCACATCATAGACCTATTTGAAATAGGTTAGTATGTATGTCTAAATCTTGGCCAGTACAGTATTTCTTCCAGATTACTTTGTTCAGTCCAGTCCTAAGAGCACAGTTTTTCATCTCTTTGCTCTCCAGAAGGTATTGCATTGTCCACAGTTCTGCACTAGTTACTCCAACCAGGTTACACTTGGTTGACCTGACCTGTACCTCCCTAAAAATTACCTCCTGTCTACCCTGAAGTAATCCTAGCCCTTCTCCATACTGTTTTCTCAATCCCATCCCATCAAACACTCAATTATTCTTTAATTTATCTACTAATTAGATCCCTTTGTTTTCCACTTTATCAGGAATTTAGTAAATCTCAGCAGCCTACTTCTGGCTAGCGTTCCTCCAGGTACCATGTTCTATCAGACAAGGAATAAAGATCAGGTCTCACAAAGGTTAACCTCGCCTTTGCCAGGCCTCAAATACTGCTTCTGTTTCTTTGCAGACCACAAACCCTAGAAACAGCCCAAAGGACACAAGCTTTGGTGAAAACAGAAAGTAATGAAACACTCTGGACAGGCTTTGTTCCTGTTCCGCTGTGTCCACGTTGCACTGTGTGGTGGGTGGCTACTGAGGATAAATTTTGGAGTGTTTGGGGTTTTTTTCCTTAGGGCAGTAAGCTAGGCAAAAGTCACTTCAAGAGCCATTTTGTGTTTATAAGTTATTCAGAAAATAACTAACTTTCATCTAGAAATGGAGTCAATAGACAAGCTGATAGAGTCTTTAAAACCAATTTATTGAAGGTCTCAGCATGAAGACCCATGCACTGATTTAAGCAAGCTTCCAATTTCACCTGAAAGCTCTGTCAGCTTTTTTTTTTCAATAAGCCACTGCTTTATTTCCTGCACAAAAAGGTTTTTTTTAAGCCTTCTATCTACTTGCTGAGTTCTCCAGTAGAAAAGTTCAAATTCAGGATGCAGTTTTGCATTTTGGAGGCAGTCTCTTCTGAAGCTCTCAGCCCCGTAACGCTGACAGGCCTTATGATACAGAAAGGAACAGCTGTAATTGGTTTTGTTGGTGTCATTGCCAAGCACCAGATAGAGCAGAGAAGATTGTAGACACCAACTGATTCCTTTTTAATGCAGAGCTAATTAATTTTTTTTTTCTGGAGGAAAGGTAATTTGCACTAGTTGTGTCGTCAGTCATCAAGGTGTGCAGTCAAGCTTCTAAGCAGTGTTTTGTTTTGCTTTCTATTCTTGCCTGGATTCCCCCTTTAACTTTATCAAAGCCGTTCAATTTCTTCAAGCTATCAAGCTGAGCCATGTCAGCATCTTCAGATAGTCTTTGTCGACATGGTTGGGCAAAGCTGAATTGATCTTACAACCCTCAGGACATCCTGCATAGCACGCATGCTCTACGTTACCACCACATGCCCGAGGTGAAGTCCAGACCTTTCTAACTTGTTGGCAAGGTAAAATGCTTTGTACCCCTAACTTGGTTTAAAATCTTTCTTTTGCCACAAATGCTCTTTCCAGTATGCTGGAGATGGAAAAGGAGGACAGTGATGACAAGCTTGTTTGTGCTAGAAGGGAAACAAAAAAAACCCCAACCACCTGAAACGACAACAACAAGAAATCACAATTCAAGTTGAGCTGTACCTGTCTATCTATGAAAGCAGCAATAAACCAAGATTAGGTGCATTAGAGAACAGAGTGCAGCTGGCAAGGCTTTCAGCTACTCTCCGTGAAGGACTTGACAAGTGAGTGGCTTTTTTCCAAGCTGTTAGGCACCCGAGTTACTGCACGTGTACTTGTATGCTCTGTGTTTTCCATTAGCAGGTGTACACAGTGACAATAACCTGTTAGTCACAAGAATCCTGTCCTTAACACTGTGAGCACAAAAAAAGCTGGATTTTGAAAAACAGGGAACTTCAGAACCAGGTCACCAAAGTCATCAAGAGAGCTGAGCCCGAGGATGACAGAGAATCTTAACTGCTTGTTCTGGTTACTTCATTCTGCAATAATATCTGTATCTCCTCACTTTGACATAGAGAAACAAGACAATGCTCTTAGAAAAACAGAATTACTTTGTTTTCCAAGAGGGTCTTTGTTTACGTGTTCACGTGGCTACCTCATTGTGTGCATATTAGCTAATGGTTATTTACAGAGTGGCCTCCAGAGAGGTGACAGTTACTGCTGAGTTCATTGCAATGCAACAGCTGCATCAGTGAACAACGCATAAGCTTCTATAGTTGTGGCCTATGAAGGACCAAAGAAAATAGGGAAAATAAGTTACATTTGAAAAATAAAGGACCAGAGATCCTTATCACAGTGTTTAATCTTGCCGAGGGACTATGGGCTAGCAGGAGCCTGGCATTGCCCACGGGGTGGGACTGATCCTTGAATAAAATGGAGTAACACTGTTCTTCAGCCTCAGGGTTCTAAACAACTGTGGGATTAACAGAGCAGAGTTTCCTGGGGCTCTCCGTGTAATGGCCCATCTATGATGGGGTGCAGAAAGAGAAGCAATGGCCACACTGCTATGCAAGCAGGAAAGACTCTTCTGCCACCAATCTGTACGTCTACTTTGCAGACCCTAAGTAATCATTAGAGAAAGGAAAAGCAACAACTTCATGGCAAACTTCATATACATTAAAATCCTGTATATCCACAGGCAAAAGCTTCTCTTACGTTGTTCAGTCACAACTACTTGTTTGTTGTTTTTTTTATGCACTGTTAAAAGGGAACACTGCAGAAACCATGTTTGTCAACTGAGATGTGTGCAAATTCCCAACACAGCAGTTAATTACCCAGAGAAATAGTTCATTACAGCTATTAAGCTATATGGAAAATAGGTATAGGAGCCTGGGTTGTGGTTTTGTGCTAGAACAAACAAATTTGTCTGATTTGGAAAACAAAGACTTGGGAACCTGGCAAGCAAAAATTTGCCTGTTCTCTTACTCAGGGGAAAGAAGTTGATACAAAATCTCAGAGAACAAACTTAAAAATGGAGTCATTAGCAAAGGTAACTTGTCCTTTAACACAAACCAGGAAAAAATTAACGATTAAGAGAACAAGAATTAAGATATATTTGAGGATTGCTTCTGAAAAGGGATTTCTCAGCTTGTGGTGATAAGAATGTTGTAATACCAAAGGATGCTTGTGAGCAATAGCTACTATGTCATCATCTTATTGTCGATAAAATAGGCTGATTATGAGGAGCACTTTGTTCATCTCTCAAATTATGACTTACCGGAGCATTCTGATTTCAGAACTTGATTTTATAAGCATTTCTGAACACATTTCCTTTAAAAGTAAGGAGGATTTTCATTATGTATTATTTTCTTTTGCTTAAAAATCAGTACTTAATCATCTTTCATTGTGCTTTTCTTCAAAGTCAAGGAACACTCTTTACCTCTTTCAGGGGGCATTCACAAAAAAAGTTCAACAACAACTCTATTAACTCCTGTGGAAGCAACTGATTTAAAAATAATTTTAGTTCTATCCACATTGTGATTCATAGATGGTGATAATTCCAGAATTCACTTGTTGAAAATTTTATATTACATAAAAAATACATTGAGATGATAAGATGTCTTGTTCCTCCCCCCCTTACTTAACCAGATCAGGAAGCCAGTCAAAAGTGGTTTGCAGTTTTATCTCTGAGTGTAAAAACGCTGATTTCCGTAGTAGTCACTTGTTGAGTGTTTAGATTAGAGGCAGTAATAAATAACACATGCATTATCCCCCCTTTGTTTGCTCAGCCATGATGCTGAGCTATAAAACACACCACAGTCTAGAATCACTGCCAGTGCACTCTGTGCTGGGCTTTTCTCTGTGATACGGAAGTGAATCAAAACAATTGAAATGGACACCAAAGAAAAAAAAATTAAAAGAAAATCACAGAGTCATAGAATGAAAAGTTTCAGTCCATAAATCTCCTAAAATTTGTGCAAAATGAAGAATTTGATAAATTCTTGCATGCGAATACCTCAGGAAACAAAAGTGCAAGGTGGGTTTTTTTTAACCCAAAATTTGGGGTATTTTATAAGGTTTTACTGTTTTTCTTCCTGCATGCATTTCGAAAGTGTTCTTATGATATTTTCTAGTTAGCTGCAATGGGTGAAGAGATCAAAGGAGGACAGTATAGAGCAGCCTTGTGTCCTGAAGTGAAATTACGATTCAGTTATTAGCTCTGCTACTCAGGAGCACACATGAACTAATGCAGCGTCTATCCACTTTGCCTTATCTATTGTGACAACCCTCCGGGGGGCTGATCCACAGGAAATTCATTTCACATCTCATTCTTTGAGCGCCTGGGATTTGAAATACCCTTCTGCTCTTCTAGGTTTCAATAAGCTAGACCGCACAGACTCATTGCTAACAGAAAGTAAGAAAGTAAACTTCTCCATAGGGATGGTGCTTTCAGATCTCCTGCCATGCCACTGGAGATGCACTGACATTCATTTCGGGAGCTGTGCACATGTGTACCTAGGACAAGGGTGACTTGGAGAATAATCATACATTTCAAACCGATGGAAGCACGTTTTCTTTTATTCTGGATAATAATGAAGCTTATGTCATATTAAGTAAGAAGCAGAAAAGATTATATGGCAATGAAATCTGATCTTTAACCCCTTCCATTAATTTAAAATGCCCCATGATCCTCCTGGAGAATGTTGAACCATTTGGTGTTTGCCAGTTTATACTTAATTTCTGTAGAAATTCTACTGATGAAATCTGTGCAAACAAGCCCCTGCTATTTGTCCAGAACATTGCTTTTCATATTTCTAATATCAGGGATATCCTTCAGTGAGAAAAAACACCATCAACAAAAACAATTCCCCTCCTCTCATCCCTCCTCCTCAAACAACTGACTAAAATTGTCACTGCTGGAACACACAAGCTAACATTTCCTCAAGGAAATGAGGAATTACTGGTGTTTTCCTGTTTTGTCTGAACAAAAGAATGACTACCAGAGGCCAGAGTGTGAACTGCTGTATTTTTTATGCAGTATTACTAAATCAGTGTGTCCCATGAGACAGGAGACACACAAGCAAAATGTGTGGTGCCAACCCCTGACACGCAAATCTGTCTGAGACTACTGAAGCAGAGGAGCAATATCACCCCACTGCCAGCATTGGTGCAGTTGGTCCTGTTGCCCAAACTTCTGTCCATGTGTTCATGACCCCAGTCACACAGGCCATGTTCTTCCTTTGTATGTGCCAGGTGAGGTTTCCACGGTGTTCAAAAGCTCAAGTCTGCAGTGCAAGCTCCTGGCTTCACACCGCAAGTCTCTTTTCCCGACGCACACCTTCCCTTTCTTCTGCTCATACACTGCCATACCCACAGCACTCCCCAGGCTCTGCCCTCCGCAGAGCACCTCAGGCCCTCACAGGGTCCCTGGCTGTCCTCAGCCTCTCCCTGACTGGGGGGCAATGCCCTCCTTCTCCCCTCCTCTGCTGAGCAAGGGAAACCCCCTGCAGAGGCCAGGCAGCAAATACACACGCAGTGATGGGCACGGACAGCTTCTCGATGGGTGCTGAGTCAGATCCTGAAATTATCCCAGCATCTAAAATGCTACCTGAGGAAAGGTATCTATAGATGGAAAACAGGACCAGAGCCCTTCTTCCCTTAGAAAATGATGTCAAAAATAATCCTGTATGCACCGTACAGTCTAATAAGCAAAATCCTATCAGTGAAGTCATTTCCTTCAGATGGATAAGCGGTGCGCAGATGGAAACCTGAAGAGAACAGTCCCACAGCTGGAGATGTGAGATTTCTCTGATGAAGTATTCTAGAATCCTAAAAATAAAATGCATTTTAAAAAATTCTTATGGAACAAAATTTAAATGGTTGTGAACTGAATTTTTCCTTAATTTCAATATTGATAAATATTTAATTTGTTCTTCCTTGGCAACTTCTTCCATGCAGTATGCTGTAATATAAATAATTTTAACCTTCACAACGTCATCTCTAATATTCTCTACTTTTTTTTTTTCCAAAATCTTACCAAAATGAAACAGGAAATACCAATTTACATCTTAGGTCTAAATTGACATTCATTCATGAGTTCTTGGCAGATTTTTCTCATCTGGTCGTGGGCAATTTCTTCAACAGTTCCTAAATTACAAACCACACAACACTGGGGAATATACAAATAAATAAAGGAACTCTGCAAAACCATGAGAATGTCTTTTAGACAAGGGCATCCCCACAAGTATAATTTTCTGCTTAAAGCCAATTTCTGATTCTCGATCTCTAATGTTTGTTCCCCTCCATATGTTCTGTTTTCTAGCGTTGCTTCTAGAAATCAGTGGTAGGTCTTGAAAACACTCCCTTTTCTTTGTGCATTTGTATCAGGGGATTACACCCTATATCCCTGTCCCTTGCAGTTACCTTGGTTTAATTAAATGTTCTTCCAGTTGCTCCCATGCATATGCAGGTTCATGTGCAACTCATTTCATGCAATATTTTTGCTTTTATCCTGAGCTTATGAACTCACTTAAATATTAGTTTCTCTTATAATAAAACACAAACTTTGCTCCTAGAGCAGGCATATTTTCCTCATGAAAAGGCACTGAGTCAGCATGGAAGTATACTGTCATCTTTCACAAAAGAAAGGCCCCACCTGGAGCACTGCATCCAGCTCTGGAATACCCAACACAAGAAGGACATGGACCTGATGGAGCAGGTCTAGAGGAGGGACACAAAGATGACCAGTGGGCTGGAACACCTCTCTTACAAGGACAGGATGAGAGAGCTGGGGTTGTTCAGCCTGATAAAGAAAAGGCTTTGGGGACACCTTCTGGTGACATTCCACTATCTGAAGGGGGCCTACAAGAAAGCTGGGGAGGGACTTTTAACACGGACTTGTAGTGATAGAACGAGGTGCAATGGCTTTAAACTGGAAGAGAGTAGATTTAGATTAGAAATTAGGAAAAAATTCTTTACTATAATGGTGGTGAAACACTGGAACAAGATGCCCAGGGAAGTTGTGGATGATCCGTCACTGGATGTGTTCAAGATGGGGTTGGATGGGGCTCTGAGCAACCTGGTCTAGCGGGAGGTGTCCCTGCTCACTGCATGAGAGTTGGACTAGATAACCTTTAAGGGTCCCTTCCAACACGAAAGATTCTGATACTATGATTTTGTGCCCAACTATGGAGTCTAGAGTAAGGGGTTTTCTGATGCTCTCCAGAGTTCAAAATGCCTTACTGGCTGGCAGAGGAGAAACCCAAGCTGCTGACACAAAGTGAACTTCCAGGAGAGAGAGCACTTGCCTGACTCCTGGGCAGAAATCTTTTCTGCTCCTCTCAGCTACAGTTCAGAGAACAGACTCTCCAAAGAAAGCTTTTTAGCAACATCACGCCTTTGAAATGTGATGCATTGGACTTTTTATTTACTGCCTAGCTCAGCTCCTGGCCTGACAGATCTCTGTGCAACAGTGCAGCAGAGCAGCACCCAAACTGGTAACGTGGAACTGCCTTGCTGTCTGCCTACATCTGTCGATCTTCTCCCAAGCAATGGGCAATAGGACTTAGATTGCACCAGGGGAGGTTTAGCTTGGACATTAGGAAAAATTTCTTCACTGAAAGGGTTATTAAGCATTGGGACAGGCTGCCCAGGGAAGTGGTTGAGTCCCCATCCCTGGAGGGGTTTAAAAGACATGTAGATGCAGTACTTAGGGACATGGTTTAGTCGTGGACTTGGCTGTGGGGGGTTTATGGTTGGACTTGATGACTTTAAAGGCCTTTTCCAACCTAAAAAGATTCTATGATTCTATGGCTGAAAGAACTATTAGAGCTAGAGACCACCTTTGTGGAGTGCCACTGAGACCAGGCTTCCAATCCCCAGGAGCTTCCCTTGTACCCTATGAGCTGCCACATTAAAGACACAATCGGCCAATGAACTTTGTGGTTCTCCTTCCTTAGTGTGGTGGCACAATGTTCTCAGCATGGGCTGGGTGTACTGACCTGGTTATTACATGGAGACTTGAAAGCAGGTAAAACAAGACATAAGACTTACATTAGCAGAAGGAGACAGCGTGATCCAAATGATCTGAATACTTTAAAACATGTTGCCATCCCCAGTCTAAACAGCAAGCATGAAAGGCAGACTGTCCTGAACCAAAACGTACACTCCCTGCTGCATGGGAGCTATAGCAGGCTTGTGGATGTGTTTGTCTCCAACTTAACAATACCCCAGAGGACAGTTTTGTCTTCAACACTAAGAAAGATCGGTGTAACAGATGCTTTAACCCCTCAGCATTACAGAGTCCCTTCAAAGCCTGCTCTGGCCCTGATTTTTCAGTGTGATCAGCTACTCTGAGCCAGCGCCTTGAAAAAACAGGTCCCAAAATTATTGTTATTCTGTCCTCTTATTCCTTTTGCAGACTGGAATACATGCAAGGTATAGTTTGGCCAGGCAAATTAAGACCACAAATTAATAGTCCAGATTAAATTCTTGTTTCTATCTAGCACTGTGATATTTATTTATCACGTAATTATTATCAAATATCTGAGATAAAAGCCTTTGGACTAAAAGCACTGTTATCATTCAAATGCATATTTATGTATTTCAAACTCCAAACCTCCAGCTATGCTGAGAAAATGCTTAAAGTCACAGGAAGACTCAAACCAAAGAAAATAAATAAAACATTAAGGTTGAATACACAGTCAGGAGATTGCGAGCTTCTTGGAGCAAAGGCTTTCCTCCTTATGAAGTATCTAGTGAAGTGTCTAGCACACAGTGGGTATTACTCAACATAATTATCCTCTTAATGTAACACTTTCACATCACGTTTTCTGTGGGGTTTTTTTCTTTATTCCTTACAGAATCACACTTTTGGAAATATTTCTGTTAGACTCTGTGGGCTGTAAGGAACTCCAGGAGCAATTCTGAGGCTCGTGTTGTTAAACATTTGGGGAGGTTTTGTTTCAAAGCCACTGGAATGTACAGATAGAAAATGCTAAACAAGTTTTTATTTGTGTAAATTATGGCACAGAGATCAGTGGCCTTTATTCATATAATAATACTTTTTGGAAATTTCTTACTGTGTTTCACATTTTCTAAACTCCTGTCCAATATTCCTTGAGGATTCCCTGTATTTTTTTTCTTACTCCTGCAAAAATACAGAAAGTTTTCACTGCAAGGACTAGTCCTTTACAGGACTAGGTTTTTGAAAGTATTTGGGAATCTATCTTCCGAAGAATTAAGGACAATTTCAGCATTCAGTTATTCACAGGTGTTGAGACGTATTTCAGTTTGAAGGGAAATTCTCAAAGACAAAACACAACTCAGAAAATTTCCAAGGGGCTGTAGACTATGGGAATTTCTGATGGGATGTTTTTCCCTTGCTGTATAACTTTCCACTTTCATAGCTTCAGAACCTCAGGAGTTGATGGCCTCAAGCTTCAGCAGCTGTCTCTGGCTTTTTGGTATTTCTTGATCACTTCTCATTTAATGTAATCTTTTCTCTGTTTCCAGAACTCCAACTGGGTTGCACAAATCCATGTATTCAAACAATTACATACTTCAGTACACCTAAATGAAGTCACTGATATCAGATTAGAGAGAAGCAATTTGCTTAATAAGCAACATCAGGCAGTCAAGACTGTACTCTTTGCATAAGGTTTCACTCAGTGTCACAGGCTCTTCTGTGGCTGGGGACCACTCTCCTCCTGCCTCAAATTTCATCCAGTGAACACAAGTGTGAGCCTCACAGGGACTGGAAACCAACTGGCAGTGAATCACTTTGCCTTTAAAGAGAAATGAGAATCTCATTCACTGCCTTCACAGTAAAGTAGTGGAAGAAAATAAACAAAAAAACCCCAACAACCAATGTAAACATTTGGCCATAGTTACCCAGTTTTAAAAACCCACCAGTGGCTATGCTTTCTTCATAAACCATTCTAAACTTTCAGATTGAGGACATCTGCAGTCACAGTGTTGTCACCCTGACCAAGGAACCTTTAAAGGCCATAGAAATAGAAGCAGCCAGGCTGTAGATAATCTTGAGCAGTCACTCGCATGATTAACCTTGTTTGTTGTCAGAAGGAAAGACGAGTGTAAGCAATATTGTGATCCTTGCTAATCCAACACCACCTTCATACCAGATGGTTTCTTCTAAAAGCAGCAGTGACAGGTGAAGTTGTGTTAGAGGCAACATTAAGAAAGTTAATAAGACTCAGTTTTGCACAGACCACAGACTTTTGAAACGTGAGTTTTGATGAAACATCTTGTCTGTGACAGTTAGGATTGTAGTTTAAATTTTATGAAATGAGTATTTACTGGTAAACACGTTGAGAAGATGGAAGGGTGCACTGAAGAATGCACTCCTGATACATTCGCTAAAGCCATTTCACGAGAGTCCAGAACACCCATTTCCAACCATTAGCAAAATCAGGTCAGTGAGCATCAGCTTGCCCTGAAAGATATTTTGGACCAGAAGCATAACAGGGACAAAACAAGGAAGGTACCTATTCCAGTGCCCAGTTGACAGGGAGGATTGAGAGGAGAAGGACCAACAAGAAGACATTGTCCAAACCTCCCCTATAGTACCATACACAACAGAGCTCACTACAGCAATTTCTTAGCTTCTGCTGTAGTAGCCATGACTTTACTATCTGAGCTTTCAGGCTATGCAGAAAAAATCAGGGGACAGGTTCTACCACCAAGTAGAAAATCATGCTGAAAACCCCAAAGAGGAAAAAACTGAACACCTTTCTTCTTCAAGGAGCGTGCACTCACACTCTTAAGGAATGTCGCTTTCCTTTGGAAAATGGGGATCCTGCTGAGACAGACCGATGTCATATGCAAACACCCTGCTTTGGCCAAAACATCACTGACTTTGAAGAGTGCAGAAAGATGGGATATGACCTGTTACTTGCTCAGTCAGTTTCTAGACCAACCAAGCATTATGGTTTGTGGGACCAGCACGCGAATTGCCAAGAGAGGGTGTCGGTTTGACCTCCAGTCTCTTTTACACTTTGGAAAAGCTTAGGGTGATAAACACTCAAACCGAGAACTGCTACACACAGTGCCTGCCTTAAACTGTTGATAATCTTGGATTACTTGTCAGATCTTCCCTAGTTTAGCAGCTTCTGTCAAGCTGCAAATAAAGGAGATCACGTGGAGATTTCTTCTACCAGTCATGGAGATGTCACTCGTTCACTGAATAGCTGGCAGGTTTTCATGACAAGTTTGCTCACTCGTTGGAAATTGTGCCTGTTGCCTACGTGACTGGTAATCCCCTTGAAGAATGAAAAAGAAGTTACTGAGGTGCCAAGGGACCCTGTCTAGAAATGAGAAATATTTGACAGTGGAAAAATATGTGTTTGTAGTGTTGTTTGGTTCATTTTTCCAGGGAGAGCTGAAATCACAGAAGGCAGACAGGGATCACTAAAACTCTTTTGCACATAGATTAACTTGTAATTCACTTACTCATGCATGTGGGAATACAGCTTCTCAGACCAGCTTCCTTCAGGAATAATATGGTTTATGCTTCTGCTCTTGTATTTTAATAAAAGCCATGAGATCAAAAATCCTCCCTAGTGACTGCTATCCCAGAGCTGAAATGTAAGAAAATGTATCGTGTACAGTACCTAGAAACCACAGAAACTGTGTCTTTAGAAAAAAAGCAAGAGATCAGTCGCAATGTGACACGGCTTCTCGTGGGATAGACTAATCCTGCTCAGAAGAAATAGCTTACTTGACTCAATTGCTCCTTTGGGACTTGCAAATAATGCATGTTTAAGTGATACATATTTGCATGGTATCAAGAACAGTGTCATTTTTGCTTTGAGGTGTTCTGTAATGTAAACTCTAATTATGGAGGAAATTCTAATCACATTAAGATAGCATTATACTAAAGCAGTTACTGTTTTGTAGGAGAAGCAGTGAACTTCATTTTGCTCTGTGTTTATGCACACTGTGGTCCTGGACCACAAGAATAAGTCCTGGGCATTGCGGTTAGGTAAAGAAATCATGAGATGTGGAGGTTACAGCAAATCCCTGCTCCTCAAGGACTTAAGTTTTTATTCTGTCTGCCCTGAGTAGCCAAGTTAGTCATGTAAATTATGCAGGATTCTGTCCTCTTACCTTGTTAGCATGGGCAATATCTTACCCTTGTCTCAGTGCCTCTGCTGCTTTTACTCCTTTGAGTAGTGCCTGCCAGGTGAGCAGTCTCATGATTTCCAATAAGATGAGAAACTACTCTATGTGAGCAAGAGTGGCAGAGTGGGCCCTGAGAAATGAAAGAATATCAGTCCCACTTACTGGTGTCTTGCTGCTCTGACAGCTACAGATCTGAGCATTACTATGGGAGGCCACATGGAAAGCAGATCGAGGGACACACACACACCAGTGTATTTCATGAGAAACTGGGAAGAACAAGACAGAGGAGATAATCTTATTCTTTAGGGAAGATTGTTTAAAACAATGTCACATTATCTTCTTTAAATAATGAGTAGTAACACCCAATTTAACAAGCATTGCTTACTGTAGGAAGCTTAATTACTCTTCAGAATATATTCAATACAAAATTCTCAAGCTCATTGCTTCAGCTGAATGTCAGTGTATTATGTCTCAGCCACTTCAGTGTAAACTGCTATGTAGCAGCCAAATTTTCTTCTGCTCCGTGACGTGATGAAAAATTATTTAATGAGCTGCTGCATTTTGCATGTGTAAATAACTTCTGTGTAAACATGCATTACAGATGATCAATGTGGCTTCTCCAGTGCTGAAAGCAGTCAGTGGTTTTGACTGCACAGGGTGCTTGAGGGTGTTGTGAGAAGATGGAGATTTACGGTGGATTGTGCAGTGGTTTGTATTGATTTAAGCTTCGCTTGCTACAGACCCACTCTCTTCATCCCTCCAGCAGTCCTTTCATACCTCCTCCTGCCCTCAGCCATCAGTGAAGCTCTGACCCCTCTCTCTTCTCTCACAGCAGCACTGACCCTGACACCAGTGGTGCAAGGACCTGAGGCTGCAGAGTAGCTTGCACCACACAACAGATATCACCATATATAGAGACAGGCAGGGAGACACAGCAGGGGCAAAAACAAATAAGGAAATCCAAAGAAGTCTTAGGAAGAAAGGAGATTCTGAGAGAGATGGCTGAGTCTGGCAATACGGCCAGCAAAATGGGTCAGGCACCAGTCTGGAGCACTGATCAGGAACATGCTTCTGGGGACCTCTGGGGGACTCAAAAAGGACAAGTTATGTGGTACCTGAAACAGGTGGCATGTTGGTGGGGTAGATGTGGCACAGAGGAACAGTGTGCACCTGCTACTAAGGGTGGAGAACGGGGCAGAAAGCACTGTGGGAAAAAGAGGACATTCCTCAGCTACTTCTGCACTGTTTTAGCATACTCCAAAATATGTTTTACAAGGTTTGCAGTTCTTTCTAGGAAGGAGTCTTGTCTCTCATTTCTTGTCAGCTAATAGCTGATGTATTTATAATATATGTGTCATATATCCTATTACATTATACATAATATATATATTCCTATTTACAGAGTCACAGAGTTACAGAATGGTAGGGGTTGGAAGGGACCTCCAGAGATCATCTAGTCCAACCCCGCTGCCAAAACAGGTACACCTAGGACAGGCTGCACAGAAATGCATCCAGGTGGATTTTAACTATCTCCAGAGAGGGAGACTCCACAACCTCTCTGGGCAGCCAGGTCCAGGCTCCAGCACCCTCACAGGGAAGTTTTTCCTCATGTTCAGATGGAACTTCCTGTGCTCCAGTTTGTGCCTGTTGCCCCTTGTCCTGTCACTGGGCACCACTGAAAGGAGACTGTCCCCATCCTCTTGACACCCACCCCTCAGATATTTATAAACTTAGACAGTTCCATTCGCTCAGGAAGGGAAATACATCCTCAGATCTTGTTTTGGCATGATATGCAGGTTCTGTTCTTCCATGTGAAGCTGCATCCAGCATTCACTGCACATGTGCTTGTGGCACAGCTAATGGTCAAACATAAGTAAATTCAAATTATTCATGTCCAGTTTAGTCTTCTAAACATACTCACGTCTCACTACTTGACAAACCAGAAAACAGAGTTCATTTTTATTCATTAAGACCCAACAGATGATGCAGGAAATTAGGTCTTCATACTTTTGACAACTGATCCTGTAGTACAAGCAGCCAAATTATGAAGTTTACTGATGGTATCCTTATGCATATTGCATCTAATTATGTGTAGCTTCAAGGCATTTAGGATTTAGGACTATCAGCCCTGCCATAAACTGAGCTGCCCCAGATTCTGTTACAATGACTTTGGGGAGAAAAGAAAACAGAAGAGGAAAGAATTTTTGGAAGGCAGTGGCTGACTGTCAGGGCACTAGCTATTGAACAAATAGGTTTTCAGTGCAGACAGGCACATTACCACCCTTTGTAAAAAAGCCTTAACTGGGTTTTGAACTCTGGTCTAACTACGTTAAAAGCCATGAGTTTGAAAGAGGAATTTGCAGCATGAACAGGAGTCTGCTGCAATGAAAACATTTTGGTTTTGCAGAGGTCTTTGTCATAACTGCTTTCAGCTGGGAGCTGGTGAGTTTTGGGCATGAATCAGAAGCAAAAGCAAGTAAGATGTAATGTGCAGTTCTTTGAGCCAGCTCAGAGGAATCACTGAAAGAGAAGTCTGAGCAACTAAAGGAGTGTGAGACACTTGGAAAACCTTTTCCTACTATTGGGGAGAAAAAAAACCCAAATGGTACCTTGATTCATGCTACTGCACCACTGATGTTAGGAAACAAAGTTAAGTCTTGTTTGTCCCTCAAGCTTGTAGTGAGGGCATCTCACTAATGGCTAAAGCCAATGGCAAGATGCATTCTGAGGTGTGGACTTTCAGAACTCTACATGTCCCGCTTGTCTCTCTACAAGAAGTATATGTCTCTCTTTCTATTGCTAAAAAACAGCTGCTGCTGGGAATTGTCAGAGCAACAGGCAACGTGTACATCAGACAAAGAGGATGTTGGCTTTGGAGCCCAACCTCACCCTAATCTCCCCCAGAAGGAAGGAAACTGCTCAACAAATTGTCTTGGCCCAGGGCTCTGCTCCCAAGTACCAGGTGATGCCCACTCAGATGGGACTTGTCAAGTGAAGAAAATCCCCTGTCAGAAGACAACAGTCAGCAGGCAGCTTGCTCCCAGGTCTGACGTCTGCCCAGAAAAGTCTGCAGTAATTGCAAAATATGTTTCTGAAAGGGTTTCTTCTATTATGCTTGTCACAACTCTGACATGTTAATCAGGGACAAAGAGCAGGACAAACATGACGTATACCCTCAAGACAAATAGCTGTCCAATTTTCCTCCAGCTACAAAGCCCTGGCAACAGTCCCAAACTCTCATCAGATGATAGATACGTGATAGGTCCTCCTGCACCCTGAACCCTGACAAGTCTGTCATTCGCACAGCAATTACAATGGTCCGTGAAGTTAAAAGAAGGAATCTAAGGCTGGGAGGCATGAACAAATGACAAACTGAAAAAAATTTGGAATCGGAGAACATGTTGAGCACTCTACTCAGAAATCAAAATTAATTTCTACGTCTTCATTACTTCTGACAACAGCACGGCTGCATTTGCTGGCTGGAAACCCACTGCTGCCACCCGGTGTTACTGTGCCAGCATTAGCCCGCAGTTACCCAGAGCAAGAACTGGACTTTGCATGCAACACCAGGAGTTTCAGACAGGTATTTACAGCTTCTAGCAGGAGACAATAGAGGAAAGGGCAGTGTGAGTACATGCTTAGTGTCAGTGTGTATGATTCTGTCTCTCTAAGGCACTGCGTGCTGGTGGTCTTCAAAAACTGGCAGGAAGCAGAAGGAACTCTCTGTGGTTGTTCAGTTGCTGTCGACAAGGAGATGTTGGTAGATAGACTATTTTATTTAATTGGGAATCACACGCAAGTATATTAAATCCCCATGAAATGAATGAGGAGCAAGTGCCTAACAATGGTCTACCTTTTTTTTTTCATTTAGGTAATCCACTTTCTTTCGAGTTTCATTTCATGGATTTTCTTCAGCGTTGCTGCTTTGCTAAGCAAAACCTAATGCATTTGTTACAGCCCAGGGAATGAGCTGCAGGTTGAAAGGTAGATTGAGAAGAAAAGCATACATTCATTGTCATTTTCCAGGTGATCAGTAATATTCAGGAGGCTAACTTACCTTGCACTCCAAATTGATTGTTTTACCCAAGATAATTAAAATCTACATTCTCTGAGAGCAGCAGCTGCTTGTGAAAGTCAGTGTTTTGGCCAGAAGCCTTTTCTCAAGACAATTCACAATGCACTAGCCGTTAACATGCTGTCCTGTGGGGAGCATGTTGTGATTGAGAGACTTCTGCTCATCAGACCATCCTCATTATTATCAGTTTTGCACTGAGTTATTCTTCTGTGACAGGTTTGGTTTCATTTTGTTCAGAGGAAATTGAGCTAAACATTGTTTTCTATCACATCCCCTTGAGAAGGATCAGTGTAGGAATTTAAAAATAGGGAGGAGAAATTCAGCTCTGTAGGACTTCCCAAGCTTTTCTGGCTTGAAATAATAGAGCTGTTTGGTTGCTAGAACATGAGGCAGGTTGCAGAAGAAACCTCCATCATCCTCAGAAATGCCACAGACTGTAGATTGTGAAAGAAATGAATAAAAAAACTAGTAGCAAAATAATTTAGACTGCATAAGATACCTCCAGTTGCTAGACTCTCCCAGGTCTGCCATCAAATTTGACAGAACCCCAGCCAAGACAGGAGACACAGCTTGGGAGCTCGGGGGAGATTTCCCCAGCTGGCTAAACCCAACTGCTGCCTTCCAGAGTCGGTGAGTGTGCTTCCCTTGCACAGACCCCAGACTGGCTCATCCTCTGGTCAGTCAGTTCAGTTCACTAGGATGGCAAAAAGCCACTCGCTGGTTTATTGTGTTACTTTCAGCAAGATGCACTGGCTCACAGAAGGGCTAGGTAAGCTTTGCAACTGGCAGAAAGCAAGGAAGCACTGTGGGAAGATCAAAGGCAAGGGGCAAGAGCCCCTGCTGCAGTACTCCAGTCATGTAGCTTGTCACTATCAGTGCTTTGGTTACAAACAGGCATGTTACTTGTTAGCTAGAAATTTTTGAGGCTGCCCAAAGATGATTTTATGAAACACCAAAAAGACTTTCCTTACAGTAGAGTGTGCTGTCAATACAGACTTACATTTGGCTCTGGAATCTGAGCAGAGATTGACAGGCATACCAAGAAACAGGAACATCTTCACTGATGCTAAAGTGATTGGAGGTGATTATCAGCTCCTACAGCAGGGAGCATGTTTAATTTTTCAGGAATTGTTTTGACCTTACCAGCTAAGAAGTTAGTCAAGAAAGATATTCACTTATAAAAGCTTATATATGTGTACCCACCATTCCAGCTCCTGTATCCTAATAGGGCATTTCCAACTGCACATCATTCTCCTTTCCTGTCAAGAGAAAAGAAGGATAACCTGCCCTGATGGGAGTCCTCTTGCTGGTACCGTGATGTTGCAGAGAGGACAGTGACATGAGAATACAAAACACAAGCCACCTGAACGAGCTGAGCAAGAACTGATGCCATAGCAGCCTATGAAATGACTGGAGATTACAATAAATGAATTTGATCTTGTTTAAGCTGTTGACTGGCAATTCAAATTATCGTCTTCTTGAGACAGAATCATACAATGGCTCGTGCTGTGCAGACACCTGGACTCATTTGCTTCAACCCTCTTCTCACAGCAGGACTGACACAAAGCCTGATTTCCTAGGGCAGTGTTACGTATGATGGGGCAAAAAAAAAAAAAAGGGAGAAGCCCTAGAAAAAGAGATGCTGACAGGGAAAGGTCAGAGATATTTTGTAAAGCCAGTATCCGGGTCACTATAGAGTGCTCTCTGCTCAGCATCTGGACATGGATGACAAACAGGACTCCAGGTTATGCAAGAGCTCCCCTACATGTCCTACTACCCTAACAGAAGGGAGTATTTCAGTACTGATTGAGAAGAAGGTGACCTTTCTCCCTTCTTCATCTCATACAGTAGCCAGCCCTGATGCCAAGCCCATTAATGCCAATAGTTGAAATTCAAACAATGGCCTGTAACTGGTTAATCAGAACTCTCATATATGCAGGCAGCTCCTGTGAAGAAGTGGCCGAGGCTCAATGTTCCTGTTAAGCTTTCAGTGAAAAGTAAGTCAAGGCTTCCTTTATGCTCTCCCTTCCTCCCACAATTCTGAAAATTAACATTTGAATTTAGGGTCTAGTATTTTCATAAAGGAGGGGGCCTCTAAACAACATGGATACAGTGGGTAGGCAAGTGAATAAACACACACATGATAGAAAGAGAGAACTGAGGACACAGAGATAGGTTTATAGGCAAAGAATAATAAGAGACATCTTTAAGTGTAAATGTAGGTGGTAGACTATGAGTCAATTTTCATGTAGGAATGAACTGCTATATTGGAATGCTATTCATAAATATCAAGATGTTTTGCAAAGAAGTATTTATTATCAGTTCCACCTTTCATTTTGCATAGCAGGAGGCTGTGTCTTTCCTGAGACCCTGGTGACTAGTGCTCAGAGCGTGAAGTCTGAAATCCGAGCACTTGAAGACTGAAGGAAATCTCTTAGAAAACTCCCTTACTTCAATCAGTTCTGCAAGGGTAGATCCTGGAGTTAACAAGCTTGAGTTCTGTTTCCTATGGCATGTCCCAGCCTTCATTCATTTTGTGATGTTATACTGTTTCCATAGAAGCCCTTCTCTTCTAAAAATGAAAAGCTACTACTTCATGGGAAGTTAGCTCAATCGGAGAAGGAAAAATCAACAGTTTATTTAAGCTCCCATTATTTAATTCAAATGTTGTGACTGAACTTCTATTGCATTATAGTAGATCTCTGTGAAGATATAGCCAATTAATTAGCAATGGAGGAACAAATAAAGCGTTAGCAGAGTCTGAGCACAAGAAGTAACCTCCTCTTAAATACCCATTAACTGTTGCTTCAGTGATAATAAATTATGATAGACCATGTAGGAACTACCTCAATATTAAGTTATCTTATGAGGGATGCACAGATAAGAAGTACAAAATGAATTCATACTAACAAGACATAAAGCCTTTGCAATAAAAGAATGATTCAGGAAACAATCTGAAATCAGGTTTTACTACATTATCTTTATGACCCATCAAAAGACATGAAAATGCAACAGGACCAAGTGGGGCATTCTGTCCTAAACGTGGGAATGTCAGATGTGAGCAGCAATAATTCAAGGATCCTTCTGTGTTCCACCCAAAAAGAGAGGATGCATCTATTCAGTCAGATATATGCAAACCCCATATCAAGTTGAGGAGAGAAAAACCCTTGGACTAAAAGACATAACTTAATAGACCACCACAATTGCATTACAAGAGGAATAACAACCATGACAGGACTCCAAGCTGGCTGGTCTGTGGGTATTAAATACCTCTAAGCTCTTCCTTAGGAATAGCTAGAGTTTTTAAGCATCCTAAGGCTCAAATGTCCCTGTAACATTTCGATTCACCAGTAGAGGCCACCAGACGCTTCATAAAACTACCAGACCAGCCTCGTCATCCAGTTTACTCATTTCGAGGTCGGGTGAGTGCTCTGGATTGGATCCCACCAGGGCCAGGCTGCGGCTCTAATACTCCAGCAGAAGTACCTACTTCTTCAGAGACTGATTTTTCCTCAGGTATTTTTTTTCCTTACTTTATCTCCTTTTTCCTACAACCCAGAATTCAAGCCCATACCAGGTCAACCTAATTCTCCAGATCCCATCTTTGCTGTCTGTTCCCTTGCTGAACAGCTCTTTGAGTGTTTTCTGCATTCTCCAGCTTACAAACCCACCATGGGTGCAGTATGGCAGGGCTTGTCTACACAGCACACCAGTGAGAAAGGTGACAGTGCTTCCTCTGTAAGCTCTGGGGTACAGCAAAAACCCGGCGTCAAAACTACGGCTCATCTGCTGCCTCACTCATCCTAGACAGAAACTAGGGGGTTTAAGGCCCAGTGTTAGAAAATGCAGCTTTCCATTGATGCTCATCACACAGCCTCCGAAGATACTCATAGTGTTTCTTGATACCTCATTTTCCTAATGTACACACAGGCTATAAGTCACCTCTGCTCTACGTTCAGCCATAGACACCAAAGATTATGTCCACGCTGATTTCCATTCCAGAGATACATATGCACATCTAGAAAGATCCTTGTTTCAAGGTTTACACTGGTATTAAATAAAGAAACATTAAAGGAAAGGAAATGGCATTTTCAGGACAAGTATGACAGAGATATTTTGAATTTTCACTCCCAGTTGAAGTCCAGGCAGTGAACTGCAGTCAACCAACCAGTTAACAAATACACGGAAAAAAAGGATTTCTTGTGCTGTCTCTTAAATCCATCCTTACTGGTCCATTGTGCAAATCCAGGGCATACTCGGGATTTCTTACTGACAAATACTGCCCGGCTGACACGTTCAGCTGTCTCTGGGGAGTGCAAAATGTAAAAATGCAGATGTGTCCAAGAGTCCAGCAGACAGCGAGGCAGGGCCCTTGATTCATTAAAAGATGCTGTCAGGATTCCAGCAGCTTTGAGAGGCTTTCTGTAATCTATTAAAATGCTGTTTCAGGAGGAAAGTGTAAGTGTCCTGTTATTTGAAGCACACAATCTGTATAAAGGTATGTCAGCAGGAGTATAAAGAACAAAGTACGTCTGTGATATTGAAATGCTAGACAGGTCGGGAACTGAGTGGGAAAAGCATTAGCAATGAGTGAGGAAGATAGTAGACAGTTCATTAATGCTGTTTCTGAATAGAATTATTCTGGAGATGAAGCTAAAACCATTTTATAATGTACATCCTCATGGTGAAATGAGGAGAATGCATCAGGTATTAGACTTTCTGAGCCTATGTACAAAACATGAGGAATGTCTTTTCTTTTCAATAGGCAAAGAGCAGCATTATGTAGTCTTGTTGAGAATGTCATTTCAGTTATGCTTTCAGAAAAATACAAAACAGGAAGAATAAATAAGAATTTGAAAAGCTTATTTTGATTTCACTGTAACATCCATAACTTACTTGGTTTCCATGTGGAATGAATCACACATGCCTACAGTAAAAGTCTGAATGGGCCTGAAGTCTGAAAGCAAATTCAGAGGGTGTGCACACGTGTATTTCAGGCTTTTTTCACCTGTTCTGTTAAGTAAATATTATTTGCTCTCAGAAAAGAGAAATGACTGGGAGACTTCTCCTGCTGAAAACAAATCTTTAAACAATCTGTAACAATTACTGAGAGTTAGCTCTGCAGAATAGTGACTGCTGTGCTTAAAACAGCTGTACCTTAATTTCAAGTCCGATTACACTTTACACTAAAGGTGAACACAGATGTAAATGGGTACAACTGATTGTATTTACGAACCAAAAGAACATTTCTAAGTGCGAGGAACTTCTATGAACACAGAAAATAGGATTGGCCAGATCTAGTTTGTTAGGTCCAATACCCTACTTTCACAGAAAATATCAGCATATGCTTTTTTTAAAGCTAGGAAAAACTATTTTCAGAACAGGTTTGTTTGGGGGTTTTTCTCCTTTTTTTTCCCCTGTTCTTAATGGAAGATCAGCTTTTCAGATGAACTGTGTCAGTGTCTTGCAAACAGCATCATGTTTTGTATTCTCTCTGCCAGCAATAATGTGCCCAAAACATATCATAGAATGGCTTGAGTTGGAAGGGACCTTAAAGATCATCTAGTTTTGACCCCCCCTACCATGGGCAGGGACACCTCCCTGTCTTTTTTCTTCAAAGTTCTGTCTCCCTATAGCAGATCCTGATCTGCCATCTCTAATGGATAAGCAACTTGGAGCAAATGTTGTTGCAACAATTAGAATTTCATTCCTTATTGCTGTCTATGTTCTCATTTCTCTGTAATTCTCAAGGTCTTTTGCTTTTGTGCATATGATTCTGGTCTCCCCACCTAGTGCTGCTTATGCCTGTGCCTCCCTGAATTGTATCATCCACACATGTTCTCATTACCAGCACATTTACCTTTCCTACTTTGAGTTACTAAATGTAGCTTTCAGGTAGACCACAAATAACTTCTCGGTGATAATTTCCCTTTCAGAGTGTCTATCGATGTAGCTGTAGAAGCTGAAAAGCTATGACAGATTTAGTTACCATGGTGGCTGTTACTACACAGACAGTGTGCCACCACGTCAGTACCAGGATGAACAGATCTGGTTAACTACTTAAATTAGAAGAAAAATTGAGGAACTTCTAAATTGCTGACAACGACTTCAGCTGAAAAGAATATATATTCACGTGAAACCTTTCCCCTTCTTAACACCTCATTTAGCCTTAAACTTTCATTTGGCTTGACAAAAATCAAAGACAAAACAAGGTATTTGATACTTCATATCTAAAATCAAATTCTAGCATATGAGGTGCAGAAGTTCAAGGGATTTGGGAAGGAGAGAAACACAAAGAAACATGATGTGTACCTCAGCAAAGCCAACTGCACACATTTATTAATCATTAGCGAGGTCTACAATATCCCTGGTCCCCTATGACTTGAGTTTAAAGGCCATTTTAATTCATCTCCATAAAACCTAGGGATATAAGAGATTATGAAAGAGGTAAAAATACAGCACTAAAAACGTTCGTACATGTCACTTAACGGTAAAAAATGCATCTAATATGAGCACAACTGCTGATCTGCCCTGCTATTGGATCCCACTACGACTGATGCCTATGAAAACAGAGGAGCAGAGAAGGATGCCAGGGAGGTCCAGCAAGCCGGCTGCAATGCCAAATGGTTTTACATCCTGCCTGCTGGACTCCTGTATTTCTCCATTCTAAGAAACTCAGTTGATGGGTACCTGAGTATCAGGGGAACACCTGAGTTACAAGTAAACAGTCCCTGTCATGGTCTTGCGCTCCAGGGACTCCAGAGAAGACCTCTGATTGTCACCAGGAGTCAAAAGACAGTTCTACGTTACACCACTCCTTGCCTTGAGGATGGTACCATTTTCATATCCATAAGATATCAAATGGTAAATTTTCACAAATAGAATTTAGGAACAATTCGTAGAAACATCGAATGGTTTAGGTTGGAATGGACCTTAAAGCTTATCAAGTTCCAACGCCCCTGCCATGGGCAGGGACACCTCCCACTACCCCTGAGGAACACCACTCATCATTGATCTCTACTTGGACAGCGAGTCATTGACCACCACTCTTTGTGTGCAACCCTTCAGACAGTTCCTCATCCACCAAGTAGTCCATCCATCAAAACCATGTCTCTCCAATTTAGATACAAGGATGTCACGTGAGACAGTGTCAAATGCTTTGTACAAGTCCAAGTAGATGACATCAGTTGCTCTTCTTTTATGCACCAACACTGTAATCCCATCATAGAAGGCCACCAAATTTGGTGACTCTGGAAATATTTATATGCTACTGTGATACAAAAATAGCTCCAGGCACATAATTCAAGAATGCACAGAGAATAGCTGGTCACTGCTGGATAGCAAACAGAAAAACAGTCCCTCTTAACAGCTTGGGATTGATCTGGGCTCATACATCAAAGGGCAAATAGAATGGAAGTAGCAATTTCATTACTGCGTCTGTCAAAAGAATGTATTAATTGATCCAAATTCTTTACTGTCTTTAATGGATTGAGCTGCCAGAGAGAATTAATGCCTCACAAATTTGGGTGAATTATAGGTTAGGATGCTCACAAGCTTGTCAGAAGAAAAATGGTCTCTTTACAATGAAACTGATGGCTAAGGTTAACTCCTCAAAGTGCTGAAAGAAAATCATGCTAAATGAACATCTTTAAAATATGCATTTAAACCAAACCAAACCAAACAAGTTTCTCTCTTATCAAATCTTACTTTAAATACTGTGCTTTCAAATACAGTATTTCCTTTCATAAATATCTGAAGAACAACAACACTGCAGAAAGGTATTTAAAGGAAAGGTGCCTTCTTGATGGACTAGAAGAGTACACACCAAAACACATCATTACCCACAGGTGGAGAATTCCCACTATTTTCTTACACAATAAAATTCTGTGACTAGAAATAGTGTCCCTTTATGGAATAATCAGATAGAAATGGAAAACATGGTGAAAAATGGTGCTGACGGATGCTGCTTATGAACAAAGGACTTGATTTCTATGTGAGGTCCAAGGTCAGAGCTTCTGACAACTTGACAGGAAGGACAGACAGACTGTGGCTGGTACAGTGAGGAGTGCATGGATGCAATGACTGAGTCCTTCATAAGGAATGGTGTTTCCTATAGCACTGCTATAGCCCACCTCTGTAACTCTCTCCTTATGAAGGCTTTATTTGGTGGCCTTTCTTCCTCCACTGCCTCATGTTTGGGACACTGCTTGTTTTTTTTGTATTTTAGACAGAGAGAGAGAGAGAAAAGCCAGAGAGAATGGGGACAGAAATGAAAATAGTCTTTTGATGTGTAGTGTTATTTGTCACTCTTCACCCAAAGCAGCAGAGGTCTGGAAAACGTTAACTGCCTGGAAAATGTTTTCCCACCTCTTAACAAAAAGTGCTTATGATGCATGATCTGCCAGCAGGTCAGGTTTTTGGTGTAAAAAAGATCATACAGGACTTGAACATTTTTATTCAGAAGTCTTGCAATGAAGCTTCATGGCTATAGTCAGGTAGCTGCTTTCCTGTATGCAACCAGCTTCTTACTGGTACTGCAATGATGATCATATGCCATATCTTCCTCTGAGAAATTCCTGCCCATGGGGAGCTGTACCAGGGGATGTGCAGTTGGGATTTCTGAGCCCCAGGTGGAAATGCATGCACAGTATTATAAAATAAAGAAATAAAGAAATAAAAGATACCTGAATCCAAGTCCTTACATTTGGCCAAAAGCAAACATTTCAGCCAATTAATTACAGATTTTGCAGACTGCAGTCAGTATTTGCACACATTCATTTCAATTAAACATTATTGTCACTGTTGGAAATGTTATTAAAGGTGGTGTTGATGGAAAGCATCTGTCGATCTCTCCGGGTTCTCCTGACAGGGGATTGCAGTGGGATGATGGGGTTCCTGCCATCTCCCTGCAGTCACTATTAAGGCATAAGCACTTGCACACCAGTAGGGTGAGGAAACACCAGCAGTGGGTCCTAAGCAAGAAAACTGTGCTGGCTGCCCGTGGTCCTGCAGTGCCCTTCCAGGATGGGGAGGGCTGGGGTGATGTGGGTGACCTGGTGCTCACTAGTAGCTCACTTCCTTCAAAATGGGAGGTCTGGATTTCCTATCAGCTCCTGGACCAAAGCAGCTTGTTGCTCGCCACAGGACAAGGCAAACATGCAGCATTGGAGCTTCTCAAGCACTATGCATAACTCACAAGCTGCTCACCCTTGCCCTAAGTTCATTGAACTCCTCTTGTTATTTCATACTGCCTAACATAATGTTGAATACGTGGAGATTTTAATTTAAAGCCATTGGCATACATATTGGCAATCTGTTAGGGAGGCTGACACGAAGAGATGAATGTTACATCTTGCCCACAGAGTTCACAGAGTCAACTTTAGTCTTTAAAGGCAAACTCCGTTCTGTCCACAGACATTGAAAATAAGTGAATCTTGGCTGCTTACTGGTCACTGACACCACAATCCACAGGCAAACAGGTGGACACTGACATAACCAGGACCTATTCTGCTCAAGGATTTAAAACTGAAGAAAATCACTTTCAGTCCAGGCAGGAACTGCATATAGATACCAAGAAAAGCAAAGGACAACTGGACTGATACCTCTCTTAGCTGTCTGGTTTGGAAGATGTGCAGCATCATTATAGACCAGCTAAGCTTTCACAGAAGTTATTTTGGTATATCCAAGGAGAAAGAATTGCAATAATCCGTATCACAGAAAACCAAAACTTGGATTAGAGAGACTTGGTTCCCCTCCAAAGCTGGTTTCTTTGCTGTCCATAGGTGTTCCTTTGTGACTATAATAAGCATCCAAGAATGGAAGAAAACCTGAGACTGAATCCAATGCTATAACCTAAATAAAGGATGACAGCAGTCCACCTATGAGGTGCAGCTTTTTCCTCTCATCAAGTAGTGTATGCTTTTGAAGAGTTTACAACTCTCATTTCTTTGCCTTGAACCACATTCTTTTCATCTCAAATCCCATTTTTCACCGAAGTAGAGGATCATTCATGTTTGACATTTACGACACAATAAAGGGACCTTCTCTTCTGTGACACAGTATTACATGTATGCTCACTGAAACGAAGAGATGTGGCATTTAACATAAGTTTTCTAGGTGAGAGCTGTTGAGGGAGGAGGTAGAGGATGTCACTAACAAAAAGTCTCTGACTTGTCAGAGAGAAATGGAAGAAGGTATTTTGCAAAGGATGAGATCTCACTCTGCTAAATCTCTCAGCTGCACCAAATACCATATAAGCTAAACCAGTAACAGCACCAAGGGCTCGCCTGCTGTTAGCCAGAAGCAGATCATCTATCAGCGACAAAGTACTCTCACTCTGTACACCTAAAGCAGCATGAAAATCTCAGGCACTCAGTGAAGCCTAACGTTGCAAAACCTGGCCTTCCACCAGCTCCTTGGTGCCGATCTGAAACAGGACTTGGCTGGGGCTGTGGAAGGCACTGGTGTCAAAGTGATGGCTGCTCAGTCAGAAGCAAGGGCTGTCAGTTAAGAACCGGTCAACAAGTTAAAAAAGCAAACAAAACCACAGATGGTTTCAAGGCCCTGGCCTGATCTGCAGAATTCTAGCTGCTGGTTTAACATCATTTTTCTGTGAAGCTGAGAAGGCCTGAGGCTAATTTTAAAAGCAGAAAATCCTAATAGGGTGGCTAAAAGAAATGTGCCAGTGAAAAAAGGTCCTGAAGGAGCAGGAGACATCCAAGTTTTCAGAGTCACAGTGAGACTTCATGAGCCCAACAAGGCAATGTGTTCCCCAGCCACTGAGCTACAGGATCTTTATTTGACAGCATTTCTAATTATCTTCTCTGTCCGGAGTTTGAAACTAAACTGCAAAGCTTAAAGCAGTGAATACATCTCTATACATATCAGCCCATGTTGATTAAAAACCCTTCATGAATTACATCTGCAAGCATGAGAATTTTTACTGAAAGCCAAAGCCTAGATAGCTTACCAATGACTTTGTGGATTTGACTCCTGGAAAAGTGGTGGGCCCATGTCAGACAGTCACGTTCAATCTTTGTGCTTCAAAACTGCTATAAATGAATTAGCACTAATGTTTATCCAAGTTTTGTTAACCGTGCTTGCTCAACAGCTGCTCTCTGTTCATTTTAATGCTGAAAAAGAGCTATAATGGCCTTGGCATTGCCAGAATTTGGGGAGCAGTGCTCTAAAGGCTTCAGACCAATTTTCTTCTCAGTGAAGGATGATTGGCAAACGTCGACAGTCTGAGGACATTTACATCACACGATGATGAATGCCACAGACGTACAGTAAATAGGGCTGCTGTGAAATTTAATGGCTGCTTTAGATGCTTCATTTCTTATTAGAAAAGGTCACCCATTGTCCTAGCTCACATGATTAATGTGAGCTCCTGTATCTTTATGGGATATTTCTACAATATGTGCTTTGCAAGTGACTGTTTGTTCGTCATTTCAGACTATACCAAGGTTTACTACTCGACATGAATTTAGATTTGTTGTTGAATACAAGCATTTTTCCAGCAGGCTTGTGTAAGCTGTCCTACTGAGAAGAGGGCTATGTCTCGGGCCTAAACAACACTCGTAGCCCACTTTAGTACAATTTACTCTAGCAGGATGGCTGAAATTCATGCTTGCAATGCCATTTTAAATAAACAAATTACTCAATCCATGCAGCACTTCTCTGCCTGCATTCTGTGAATTTGAAACAGGATTTATTATTTTTTTGGTCATTATTATTTTCATGAGGTCTGGGCAGCTTAATGCCATCCATGCAAACAGAAAACATTAACAAGTTCTAGTTTCCTTATTCCGAAGTTTTTCATCATATCACTACAAGCTCAGCTCATTACAGTGAGTCTCATTGCTGGGATACTGAGCAATGAAAGACAGACCTTTCTTCTAGCAGGAATGGGCAAGTGTCTTTGAGTAAGACCTGGGACAGAGAGGTAGGCAAGGTCACATTTGATAGAGGAAGGTCACTTTGATTTAGGAACCCTCAAAAAGCACAGGCACAGTTCATACTTAAATAGGTAGGCTCAATGTCCTTTACTCACAGGTCCAACACTGGGCAGCCAAATGGAGCTGTTCATCAGCAAAAAAATGGAAGAGAATGAGGAAATTAAAATCTATGAGATCTTTAAACTGACTTCATTTCCCAAATAGCCCATATCCCTTAATTTTTTCCACAGTCATTTTATGTTTCAGGTAACACCTCAGTCCATAGTTATTATCAGCATTTCCCCCTTTGCTTCACAGGCTTTCACAGAGGAAAGGCACTAAACAAAGAAAACTAAACAGCTGAACTAAATATCTACCACAGGAGTTACACTGTTTAAACAAGGTATATGTAATACAGCCCTATCTGTAAGATAAAATACACCCATTTTATGACAAGATAATGTCACTAAGTGGCTATCCCTTCAAACTCCTGAACTATTATTAGCTATGTCAAACCCATGAAGATTTCTAAAAGGTAGGCATTTATAGAACAATTTTCAGATTATTAGGAAATAAAAATAGAAATTGGGATGAGACACGTTTCATATATTGAGTCTCAACCTGTGAATCTGCAGCTTGATTTTGCTTCTGAGTTTTGAGCCCCAAGCTTTGTTTAGCTACCATTTATTGCTGTGTCTGCCTGTACATCCAGTCCAGCACAAGCATTAAAGCAAAAGAAATGCCTGTCAGCAGTTGAAGGCTTTTACTCAATATTCTGCAAGGTTTTACAGCTATGTCTTCCATTAAAATAAGATCAGCTTCTGTTGGTATACTAAAGTGCTGAATATGGATAGCAATTATTTACCACAATTTAAAGACATTAAGAACTTGTCAGAATCAAATCAATTCTTGGTTAAGTAAGGTACATTAATAATTGCCAGTTGATGAAACTAATATGGATTTTATTTTAAACCGAGAGAGAAAGAAAATATTCATCATCTTTGCCATTTTTATGGAGTTATTCAGAGTATGAATTATTGACTATAGGCACAGGACAAGTGAATAGACTGTAGATATTTAGGTGCTTGTCCAATTAAGGAGTATGATTACAATCAAATGCAGACTCATGACCAAAATGGGTGCAGTGGCTGATAGTTCATTGCCAGTGAAGAACAGGTACAAATGTTTTGAAGTCCTTCTACAGAAACAGGTAAAATGAGAAAGAATTTGGTTCAGGGTCCTGCTCAGTTGAGGAACAAAAGAATCTTGAAGGCTAATGTCAAAATATTACCAAGAAGATACCCCCCCTTCCCCTGTCTTCCCTGTTTCTGGGAGGAAGACCCCAATCGCAACTAGTCCCTGGGCCGATGCAGAACTTAGCTGCATTTTCTCAGTGAGTCAGCAAGGGATGGGAGGAGAAGGCAGAGTTTGGGTGGCCACATACTCTGAAACTTCCTTTTGGCACTGCAGTGCTCTGCCGAGAAGATCAGGTGCAATTGCCTAGCTGTAGGCCGAGGGATCAATCGTTAATCTTTGTGCAAGTGCTTTTCTTATTTATTTTTTTTTATTAATTATATATGAGGGATTTACAGTATTAGAAATAATTTGCCTTCAAATGTTTCCTTTCTATCAAAGACCATGTTCTCTCTACTCTGGGCTCTATATTGACAGTCATGATCTTTCATTGTGAGATAGTTTTATTTTTCAACTCTTCTTATTGACAGTCACACAATGGCATGATTTAGGCACTAGAATGATGATACAATAAATTTTTTACTGTTGGTTACCATCATAATTTGTTGGTGCAGCTGTGGTTGCGTGCTAACCATATTCACAGCACTGTGTAGCAAGCATATCTTTTGATTAGTGGATATGTGGGAAAAGATTCCACTGTTGACATTTTATCTGGAATGTTTTCATGGGGCTGCTGAGAATGACATCCAAACTGCTCTTTGAAAGGTCATACATATGTGTGTATTGATTTAATATTTAGAGGTGCTTTCAGCAATCAAGAGGTACAGAATTCTGCAAGCATCTTTTCAAAGCTCCACGTGGGTTTCTTTTAGAACTGCAAGTGCAGCGTTCACAAGGCTAAAGTAAAATTGAAAATTAATTCTAATTATGTATTTACCCTTCAAGAAACATTGAGCATTGCAAAGAAATTCAAGCTAAATTTGTTTGGAAAAATAGATCTCAGTAGTTAGACTACAATTATAGTTCTGCTTTTGGTCACTGACCTCCTGATAGAGTTAAGTGAGTAATATTTTGCTGTAAAGCATTTACATCACAAATAATGTGTTATATTACAATATATTTCAGACCACTGAACTGAGATTTTTTAAAGCTGACTATACAGATACACAGCTGCATTTATTTGAAAATTTAAGATGTTTTCCTAGGTGTCTACCATATAATAGGGAAGACTACATTTTCTTTTGCACAAATACCATCAAAATGCTATAGTAGATGCTTGTCACTTACAAGTAAATAAATCCTAATCTTGAAGGAAGAAATGGACACTGGATTATCCAGTGCAATAGCTGACTTGTCAACCCTTTGGATAAACTAATGATTAAGGAAAAGCACTTTGTGAGGCATGATTTAACCCTGCTGATTTCATTATAATGACCTGAATGAGACATGTATGATGAAGTGACTTAAGACCCATGAATCTCTGGACTGTAAAAGGAGGAAGCAGTCTGGAAAAGGAGCCTGACGAGACACACACACACTCACCTTGGCACCCTGATGATGCCTCATAGGTATTTTGTAAAGGAAAATGCTACAGTCTGGAGTCTAAAGAGGACTTCATTGCCATAGTGGTGGTGTTACATTATTTAACTTATGGTACTTGGTCCTCCAAGTCTGTTCCACTCAGCTCAAACTCCCTGCATAAAACCCTCTCCATAAAAATCCAGAAAACATCCATGTTCTTTCTCTCTCATATGTTGATGCTGACCAGGTGACTGCTGCAAGGCTGCACCCAGGCTCTGTCCCAAACTGTCAGAGGAGGAAGAAAACATTGATCCTAATCAGGTTTGGGCATGGACTGGGCTCTGAACTGCTTAACCACATCTCCTATATGTTCTGGTCATGCTCAAAAGCAGATCCTTACGTGTGGGGAAACTGCAGCAGCCCAGGTACAGTGAACCTGGATGGCAGCTCAGTTGCAGTCTTAAGGTTCATCATTTTCCATTCAAAACTGTAAACTATACTTCAGTCACTTTTGGAATCTGTGCCTATGTTTCTTTCTGGCATTTTCTCTCCAGCTTCTTTGCAAGTGGAGGGCTTTTTGCAGGCTCTGGGGGGCAGAAAGCAGAGGCTGCCCAGAGATGGGAAACCTGGGTGAAGGCAGAGCCACAGCTGCTAGGGGCTTGGGACTGACATGCACCATGAGGCTGCAGTGGCATCAGGTCCTGGTGGCTGGTTTCCCACCCCCATTGCTGGCAGGCTCTTTTTCTTTGCAAGCTCCACAAAAGCAACCACGTAGAAGAGTGTGAGGGTAAACATTCTTCCTGCATCCAACCCATCCACTGATCCCACAGCCCACTCCTATCTCTGCATTCATGGGTGCAAACTGTCATCTGTCACAGGGTGTGCATCATCCTGGGCCAGATTTTGCTTGGCTGGAGAAGAGAATCTGCACATGGATATGTCTTTTCAGGTATATAACCTGTAGGGTAAAATACAGGCCAAAAGCTTATCTTATTCCCTTCCTTTATACATCCTGTTAGTAATTTCAAAGCCTGTCCACCTTCCCTACTTTTTATGGCTGTTTTTCATAGAACTTTTAATTAACAATAACTTTTCACATTAAAATTTAATTAATTTTTTGCTCCCCATAGTGAATCATTGGTCAACAATTCACAGCAAGTCTTATTAAAATCCAATGTAATTACTCTCCACACGTCCTGAGAACATTACAAACACTTGGTTCTTAGGGTCACAACGATTACAGAATTGAATGTGCTGCATATTATTGTTAGAGCTTACACACGCACCGGATCAAACGGATTGGTCCTTTGTGCCAGACTTGTAAAAACTGCACTTCACTCAGCCAAGCTACTCAGTTAAATCCTTTCTATCGGTTTGGAATTGGAAAGGACAGTGGAGTTGGTAGGGAAATTTGTAAGTGCCATTCTTCTTTTTGTTCTTACTGCTTGGATTGCTGATTGCATTCTCCCCTGCCTGCCTCACTGGATTTTCCACCAGGGATTTATGACAGCTCACCATATAAAGAAGAAAATAACAAAATAATTAATGACCCATTGACGCCTGCCAATTCTGGAGAGGTTATTTACCTGAGGCTTTCAAGTATTTCATAATTATTTGGCACTACTGAGTGCTTTTGCCAAGTCCACATATTTCCATACGCCTGCTGCAGACTGCACAAATACATTACAGGGTTCCAATTATGCACCAGCTCAGCCCAACACGTAGCACTTCCGCTCAATTTACGATGCTCACAGGTGTTCCTTAGGATTCAGTGTGCACTGCAGCACTCATCACTTACCTGCCATCACTCCTTAAGTGTCAGAGGCTCATTTTACCTTCTTTGTCCCTCCTTGCTCTCTATAGTTGCACGTAAATCACTTCTATGATAGCGGTGCACAAACGAACTGCAAAATGCTTGCCAGGATGCTTTACTGAGGCCACTTCATAATGAGTTTAGAAAATAAACAGGTAGAAAATTAATTATTTAAAATGCAGAAGACCTCTGGTCTACGTTTCTAGGAGCTGGCCTACATTTACAAAGTGAAAGCCCTATTTAGCAGAACTGGGTTAAATGAACAAGTGATATCCTCAGCATTTGGTTTCTCGACAGCTTTTGAAAAAGACCCTCACACTGCCAAGCGAGGATCAGTGTCTTCCTGAAGCAGAAGACAGATTGTGTTTCTTTAGCTTTCGTTATAAATCACGAGCGTTGCAGACCCTTCACAAGCACCCACCACCCTGCAGGTACTAACATCGATACAGGCTCACCATTCCAGGTGGGCTTGATTTTAATTGACTGTGATCTCCTCTGTACCAGTAACACAGCCCCTTTGAGTGTTAGTGCAGGTGATCAGGATAACTGAAACCTGGCTTTACAGAAACAAGGATATACAATCTGTCTCCTTCCTCAAGCTAGCAGCAAATCTCGGATCTATTCACAGTCTTTCTATGCTGATGGCAACAACATATTATATTTCAAAAAGTAATCTGATAGCCGAAAAGTAAACACATCAAGACAGTCATAAATAAAAGAAAAGGGAATTAAAAGATGTTTCCCTTGCAGGACTAGTCACCAGTTTCAAAATTCCACTTCAGGGATTTATGTGCAAGGATCTACTTGTTTGTAGAAAAGATTCAGAGAACTGGCCAACAATAACAATAGCCTTGAAATGTATAGCCCTTTAATGGAGGAATCATGCTGGAGTGACTGACAAGTCCTTGTGTGTGCACAGCTCCCCATGAGCTAAGGGTTTCTTTTAAAGACCGGGAAGATAATTTTCAAGGTTTTTCATAGCTGCCATTATCAACAGGCAGGTGTCCTAGGGCAAAATTGAGTGAGACATGTATGATGAAGTTAGACTCATGAATCTCTGGACTGTAAAAGGAGGAAGCAATCTGGAAAAGGAGCCTGACGAGACACACGCACACTCACCTTGACACCCTGCTGATGCCTCATAGGTGTTTTGTAAAGGAAAATGCTACAGTCTGGAGTCTAAAGAGGACTTCATGGCCATAGTGGCAATAAATGACAGCAGTGCAACTGTAGAACAAAGATGAGTTGGCTACAGTAGTACTGTCATGGCAAGGATTAGTCCTTACGAAGACTCTATTATTGTCTCTCGTATCTGTGAGTGGGCAGCTGTGGAAACATATTAGAAGCCTACACAGATTTCCCATTTCCCGCCAGCTCACAAAAACAATGCAGCGTGGCTCAGAGGAGGTGGGGTGCAACATAAATGATGTGGTGAAGCTTAGCAAGCCAGTTCAACTTTATGGCATGCTGCATCAGGGAGAAGCTCCAGAAGTTTGTAGTTACCCCATTCTCCAAGGCAGGTAGGCTGAACATCACTCACTGCTCCACTACTTCCTCGGCATTTGAGTGCTGGAGAGCTGGAGTGATTTCAGCACACAAACTCCCAGAGCATGCTTTTTTTCCATCTAAAAGCCTGGCAGCAATCATTGCTCATTCCAGATTCATAACACTGCCTAGACCCACCTCTCACTCCTTGCTTCATGGGCTGGAAATGCTGGTTGTGTGCAGCCGGTCAGAGAGTGCCCTTGAGCACCTGGTTATTCTCATTTCCCTTCTGCACCTTCCCCACTACTCTCCCTGCTGCTTTGATTGCCTAGCATGGCTGTGGAAGAAGATTAGCAAATTGAGACAAGCTAAATGAGTCTTCTTTGAGACAGATATGAGAATTTCACTTCAGTGTCATCATCCTTGTTTTCAGCCCTGAAGTAACAGCAAACTAAGAAAAGCACAAGCAAGGGAAGCAGTGGTCTCTTCTGGACTACAGACTCCCTTAACATCCTAATCTTCCACAAAGCTCTGCAAATCTCTTCCTCCACTCCCAGGTATTATATATACAGACACCCACCTACCCACAAAAGCATAAACCTTTTACTGGTGCAGCTTGATAAAATACCCAACAGAAATTCTTGGTGTTTTGTTTTGTTTTGTTTTGTTTTTTCTTAATAGACAGAACTTTCTCAGTAGCTTATCTGAATAGGTGTTCCAACCATGAATCCTAGCACCTTCATTCCCCCTCTAAGAAGTGTGTAGTAGCTTGTATGTAAAAGATTAAACAAAAAAACCCTGGTAAGCAAACAAAAGACACTGTCCATGCTTCTCTGCAGAAGAACAAAACAAGTAGATGACAGATGGTAGACACGTTGCTCCAGCAATAGGGGAAGTTGCTCAGAGGTCATGGCTGTGAATGAAATACAAGACTCTGTGGAAAAGAAAATGGAATTAGAGGTTGATGATTGTTATAGGATGGTTGGGGTTCCTTAGAGAAAATTGGAATCATGTACCCAGCAGTGAATGCATTAAAGTGGCTTCATTTTTCACTTCACTTGTGTTGACTATGCACCTGAAACTCTATTAGTATGGTATTATTTTGAATTTCCTGATTTCAGGGCTTCCTTAGTTTCAGGATAGGTGCCAGAAAATCTAAACTAAATGGCTTGAGATGATTGTAAGACGTTCTAAAGTACCACTAGGCTACTCTGCATTTGCCACTTTCTTTTAATGAACTCACTGTAACATGACGTTCTGTCATCCAGAGCAGCAAAAGCCTCATTACATGCTGCAATAATTTAAGCTGGGCTATTTATTTTTAGATTTAATCTATTTCCTCATTTTTTGTCGCTCTGCTTCCTCTCTTTGGTCATGGTGAGTGTCTACATTAGTAATTGAGTTCAGCTGTTTCATTCCACAGATCTGTTCCTACTGGGCTGCATTCCCTGATTTATCAGCAATACCCAGTAAGTATCAACTGTTAGATTTGTCCCAGCTGTTTTATTGAGCTTACCTTGATACTCTGGGGCGAATTATTATCCTACAATACATTGCCTACTTATTTTTCAAATGTATCATAGACCTTGCCTACCTTGCTTTTGCAGGAGACCCTATTATTAATGGTATTGCTTTACATATTATGCCCACATATGTTACAAAATATAAAGTAGTCACAACAAATATGCCAGTGAAAGCTGTTCTCCAATCAGCCTCTCTTTTTCTGCTGAATAAGTTTCTTTTCTGGACAAGAAAAAGTCATTAAGGGTGGTTTTACTCAAGCAAGAAAACACGTGAGCAAAAGGTTGGATCAGAAAAAATAGATAAAGTGAGGCATAGGAGTCCAGATAAACTGCAGAATAACTACTGTCAGTAACTTAGAATCATAGAATCATAGAATTGTCAGGGTTGGAAGGGACCTTAAAGATCATCCAGTTCCAACCCCCCCGCCATGGGCAGGGACACCTC